>MU784851.1:0-29863 GCA_026770625.1 Nicotiana glauca | reverse complement strand
CCTTCTTCCCAAATCTCATCACGCCCTTCATAGGAGACACTCGGAGCAATACCCGCTCACCAACCATGAAAGCTACATCTCGAACCTTACAATCTGCATAACTCTTTTACCGTGACTGAGCTGAATGAAGCCTGTACTAAATGATCTTGACCTTATCCAATGCCTCTTGAACCAAATCTGTACCTATCAACCGAGCCTCTCCCGAATCAAACCACCCAATTGGAGACCGATATNCACTCGGTTCATCAACTCTATGAATGTTGCTGGGGCATTGGTCAACCCAAATGACATGACCAAGAACTCATAATGCCCATACCGAGTGCAGAAAGCCGTCTTAGGGACGTCAGATACCCTAATCCTCAACTGATGGTAGCCCGATCACAAGTCAATCTAGGAAAATAACCTGGCACCCTGAAGTTGGTCGAACAAATCATCAATCCTCGACAGTGGATACTTATTCTTAATCGTCATCTTGTTCAACTTCCGGTAATCTATGCACATCCTTATCGATCTGTCCTTCTTCTTGACAAATAATACTGGTGCGCCCCAAGGAGAAACATTGGGTCTAATGAGACCCTTATCTAACAAATCTTGCAACTGGTCCTTTAACTCCTTCAGCTCCGGCGGGGCCATACGATATGGTGGGATGGAAATAGGCTGGGTGCCCGGAGCCAAATCAATACAGAAATCAATATCCCTGTTGGGTGGCATACCCGGCAGGTCTAAGGGGAAAACATCTGGAAACTCCCGGACAATAGGCACAGAATCTATAGGAGGAACCTCAGCACTGGAATCACGAACATAGGCCAAATGGGTCAGACACCCTTTCTCGACCATACGTCGAGCCTTCACGTATGAAATGACCCTGCACGTAGAATGTACTGGAGTTCCCCTCCACTCTAAATGAGGCATATCGAGCAACGCTAAGGTCACAGTCTTGTCATGGCAGTCCAAGATAGCGTGATAGGGTGATAACCAGTCCATACCCAAAATGATATCAAAGTCAACCATATCTAAGGGCAACAAGTCTACACGGGTCTCAAGATCCCCAATCACTAAAATAAATGAACGATAGACTCGGTTGACCACGATAGAGTCACCCCCCGACGTAGACACATACATAGGAATACCCAAAGTATCACTAGGCATGACCAAGCATGGTGCGAAATAAGCTGAAACATATGAATATGTAGACCCTGGATCAAATAGTACCGAAGCATCTCAATCACAAACAGAACCGTATCTGTAATGATTGCATTTGAAGCCTCAGCCTCGGGCCTAGCTTGAAGAGTATAACAACGGGGGCCCTGATCTGTGTCCCTAGGTCGATCTGTTGCTAGCTCACCTCTACCCTTGGCGGTCTAAGCTCCACCTCTATGACCTCTGCCTCCACCTCTAGTACCTCTACCCCCGCCCCTAGCTGGCTGGGCAACCTGTGGAACATCTGGTGCCTGAATCATAGGACAGGGACCCTGTTGCTAAGAACTGCTCGAAGCTCGAAGGCAATACATAGCAATGTGCCTCGTGCGGCCACAAGTGAAACAAGTCCTTGGTGGATGGCCCTGGACACTCTGAAGCGGTGGCGCACTGATGGGAGCTGACGATGCACTGAATGGATACTGACTAGAATGATGCCCACGGAAACCACGATCACTTGGGGCACCCTGAGAAACCTGGAGGGCTGACTAGAAGGCTGACCCCTATCATAAAAATCTCTACCTCTAGACGAGGCATCACTGAATCGACCTGACTAACGGGGTCTCTTGTCTGCTCTATGACCACCCCTTATGGCAATAGCATCTCGATCTTTCGGGCCACATTGGCCGCCTCCTGAAAAGTAATACCACTCACCGCCTCTCTGGTCATCTGGAGACGAATAGGATGGATCAAACCATCAATAAATCTCCTCACCCTCTCCCTCTCAGTGGGGAGTATGACAAGCGCATGGCGAGCTAGATCGATAAACCTGGTCTCATACTGAGTGACCATCATAGAACCCTACTGGAGGCACTCAAACTTCCTCCGATAAGCATCCCTATGAGTAACGGGGAGAAATTTCTCCAGAAATAACTCTAAAAACTGATCCCAAGTCAAAGACGGCGACCCTGATGGTCTAGCAAAATAGAAATCCCTCCACCAAGTCTTGGCGGATCCAGATAGGCGAAATGCAGCAAAATCAACTCCATTGGACTCAACAATGCCCATGTTCCGAAGAACCTCATGGAAGTTATATAAGAAATCCCGGGGGTCCTCAGAAGAAGCACCACTGAATGTAGTAGCGAAGAGCTTGGTGAACCTGTCCAGCCTCCACAAAGCATCTACGGACATAGCCGGGCCATCGCCAGTCTGAGAAACTACCCCCGGCTAAACTGCCATAGCTGGCTGAACCACTGGAATCTGACCCTGGGGAACTACCTGCTCCGGAGTACGTGCAGCAGGAGTCTGGGCTCCTCCTCCATCCTGAGAAGTGGCTGGTGCTACAGGAAGTAATACTGCTCGGGTGACACTCTCCATGAAGACCACCAACCGGACCAAAACGTCCTGAAGTACTGGGATAGCAATAAACCCCTCTGGGACCTCCTCGTCAATGTCAACCTGAGGCTCCGCCACTGGTGCTGCTGCTCGGGGCTGAGCTCTACCCCTACCTCGGCCTCTAGCACGACCTCCTCCTCTGCCCTAGCGGGAGCTGCTTGTGGCTCGGACTACTGATCAGTAGATAAGAAGGCACGTGTTCTTTCCATCTGCGAGAGATCATAGTAAAAATTCAATAAGCATTGAGAAACAGAACCACACGACAAGAAAGAACAAATGTGAAACGTTTCCTAACTCTGTAGCCTCTAGGGGATAAATACAGACGTCTCCGTACCGATCACTCAGACTCTACCGAGTTTGTCCGTGAGTAATGAGACTAATGTAACCTAGTGCTTTGATACCAACTTGTCACGACTCGGATTTCCCACCCTCGGGAGTAGTGATGGCGCCTACTTGTAGAAGCTAGGCAAGCCAAATTTACTTACTGATCGATTAAACACATGTTCCTTTTTAATAATTAACAGCATTAAAATAAAAGCAACGTGATTAAAATCATAAGCGGAAGTCTCAATTTTTAAATAGCTGAATAAAATACGGAATCCCAATATATATCTCTACCCAAGAACTGGAGTCACATACTCACGAACATCTAAGAAGTACTAAACACAAAGTCTGAAAGAAACATTAATCAGTTTATCCCGAATACAAAGAGATGACAGTCTAATGTAAAGATAGATGGGAGACGCCGGGCTTGCGGATGTCTGCAAGGCTACCTCGGGTCTCTCCGGACTGAAGGTATGCTCCCGAACTAAATCTACTGCTGCTACTGCTCGAAACCTGGACATGTGAAAAAATGCACAGAGTATAGCATCAGCGCAACCGACCACATGTGCTGGTAAGTGCCTAGCCTAACCCCGGCGAAGTAGTGATGAGGCTAGACGAGACATCATATAAACCTGTGCAGATATATATAAACAAGTACAACGGAAAATAGCAAGAGCATAACAATTTAAACTGGGGAGGGGAGCATGCTTCAGGGGTAACAGTTACAAACAAATATCAGGAATAATGGTAAGTACATCTATAGTTTAACTTCTAGCAATAATGAATAGACAAGGCAACTTTCATATTCAACTAATCTCATTGCAGGCATGTAACCCGATCCCATTTCTCAATATCTCGTGGTAGGCGTACCACCCGCTCCCATTTCAATATATCAGGTGTGGTAGGCATACCACTCACTACCATTTCAACATATCATGTGTGATAGGCATACCACTCGCTCCCATTTCAATATATATCATGTGTGGTAGGCATACCACTGGCTCCCATTTCAATATATCATGTGTGGTAGGCGTACCACTTGCTCCCATTTCAATATATATCATATGTGGTAGGTGTACCACTCGCTCCCATTTCAGTTTATCATGTGTGGTAGGCGTGCCACCCGCTCCCTTTACTTTCAACACAATACACAATACGCGCCCGGTAAGGGAACAATCAATTTAATACTCTTTCCGGCAAGGGAACAATCAAATCAACACTTTTCCCAGCAAGGGAACAATAGCAACAAGTCAAACATCCAGACAAGGGAGAGTCAGCTATAACCAATCCTATTCAACTTCTTCTTAACATTTAATAATACCAATATTCAGTCAAGATTTTCATAGGATCAAGCAAGAGTGTACAATTATCAAATTAAGACTCACGGTCATGCTCGACACCGACGCATGGATACTCGTCACCATGCCTATACGTCGTATTCCACACAAAACAGGTAGCAATTATGACTCAACGCCTAATCCCTCAAGCTATGGTTAAACCAAACACTTACCTCAACTTCCACGGCCGAATCAATCCACAATAACCGCTTTCCCTCTCGAACTCGGCTTCAACTTAATCAAATCTATACAATAATGACTTTATATTGTCAATATATGCTAAACAAATCAAACCCAATGCCTAAATATAGATTTCCAAGCTTTCTTCCCAAAATTCCAAAAATTGACCCCGGGCCCACTTGGTGAAAACACGAGGTTCGAACCAAATTCATATCACCCATTCCCCCACGAGCCTGAATATACAATTTGTTTTCAAATTCGATCCCAAAACGAGGTCTAAATCAAAGAAAATTGGAAAGCCCTAACTCTACCCATTTTCCCCAATTTCAACCCTAGATTACATGATTTAAGCTTAGGAATTCAAAAATTAACGAATGAAAATGAAGAAAGTAAGTGGGAATTTACTAATCCAAGTGGTCTTGAAGAATGGGGGCTTCAATGGACTCCTAAGTACTTGGGGAAGAAGAGAGCTCGTGTGAATTTTGAAATAAACCCGTATCTACTATTTCTGAAAACTTTTAAAAAAAAACACTAGGCGAAATTGCCCTTCGCGTTCGCAGAAAAGGGATCGCATTCGCGAATGCCTAGAAGATAAGAGCTGGGGTCCAGGGATTGGCCTACGTGAACGCGTGGAGGCCTACGTGAACGCGATGAAGAGAGTTGCAGTGCTACGCATTCGCGAACCGTTGAATGCGAACGCGAAGAGGAAAATAATGTGGTCCCAAATTTGGCTTACGAGAATGCGATGAAGGAAATTCTGATGCTTCGCGAACGCGGGAGAGAGAGTGCGTTCGCGAAGAAGGAAATGACTGGGCACCTGTAGTAGACTTTTCTGTAATTTTTCTAAGTCCTAAAACCTCCCTGAACACCTCCGAAACACTCCTGAGCCCTCGGGGCTCCTAATCAATCACACACACTAACTCAACCACATCTTACGAACTCAATCGTGCGATTAAATAGCCAAAATAACATCAAAATCAATGTATCAAACCTCAAAATCCTTACTTTTTCATCAAACTTCATAAACTTTCACATTTAGAGTTTTAAGTCCGAAACACGTCAAATGACGTCCGATTTCAACCAAATTTCATATAAACCTCTTAAAACACATATAAGACCTGTACCGGGTGCCAGAACCAAAATACGGTCCCGATACCAACATGTTCTAATAAATTTTCATTTCCATTTTCCTTAACAATTTTAGAAAAACAATTTCACAGAAAATTTCATTTCTCGGGCTATGGACCTCGAAATTCGATTCCGGGCATATGCCCGAGTCTCATATTTTTTTACGGACTCTCCAAGACCGTCGAATCATGGGTCCGGGTCCGTTTACCCAAAATATTGACCAAAGTCAACTTTACTCATTTTAATATCAAATTTTTAGCATTTTCATAAAATTTCACATATAAGTTTTTCGGCTACTCGCCCGGACTGTGCACGTGAAACGAGGCAAATAAAAATGAGGTTTCTAGGGCCTCAAAAGAATGAAAAGAGAGAGAAAATAGCTGATGACCCTTTGGGTCGTCACAAGTTCTTATTGATTTCTACCATGGTTGAAGATGTGCATTTTCTGCGAATATGAGAGACATGGGATATGTAATGATTTTTCTTCTAGATGGGATCAATAGAAGTTCTTGAGTAGTGGAGTGCGTAGATGTCTATGGTTCAGAAGGGAGATAAAAGATTTTCCGTTATCCTTGGATAGTATGTTATATGCGATATGTTATGGAGGATCGAGATTTGCGTGTACGAGGTTTCAGTTCAGTTCTAAAAAGAAGTTCATAAAACTCCTAGGCAGTGGGTAGCCTCAGATGATTAAGCAAAAGGTATTGTTATTTGGAAGTAATTTGACGAGAGTATGGGTTTCAAAAAACCAACAATGTGATTAAGTTAATGGCACTTTAGTAGTATTGCGGCACTTTTAGGCTGGATCGACTGTTGATTTTTGAGTTGCTTATATGGCACATGGGAATTTTAGAGTATCTATCGTGGAATGATTTGGGTTTTAAAGGTGTGCACGTGTTCAGACGGTGAAATTGGGATCAGATATGATGATTCATGTGTCGTGTGGATGTGGAGATGGAAGTTCTCATATATAGGCTATGATGTGGTTGTAGATCGTGTGTGTCAGCACTGTTTAGCAACTACCGGGGATTTGGAGGCCCGAGTGGATATTTCTTTGCTTGGTAAGTTAGATTTTTGATATGATATTGGGGTGTAGACTAGTTTTATCAGTATTAGGGTATTCTAGAATATTGCCCTATGGGCTATGCCAGAAATGCCACGGGTTGAGTGGCAAGGTGTGTCAGTTTATGTTCTAGCAGATTGGGAAGGGTTTCTTTTTTTATTGGGCCTTCGTCATGGATGTCAGTGCAGAGGTCTCTACCATTGATTCAGTTCCGGAGTCAAGAGACTTTTGGATGTATTTCTTGTGGCCGAGCATGTCGCCGGACAAGGTTGTGGATTTCGGTATGGATTTGGTGCCAGACACCATATCGTATGGCTCCGGTATGAGCTGTAGTAGTGGAAGGATCAGCTTCAGTCTTCCTTGACGATGATTTGGTTGGCAGGTCAATGTGGATACGTGTTCTAGCTTGAGTCAGCTTGGTTAGCCTCGCATTATATTATTGAAGGGTAGGTTGATTCGATCGTTATTGAGCTTGCTAGTAATTTGGGAGACCTGTGAGTTTCCTTTTTGTGTTGCGAGATGTTATGATTTATTTGTTATAGGCACCTATGGTGCAGTTCAATTGGGGCCTCTTAGTAGGATTCGAGCGGGAAGGGTGATTGAGTGTTGCTTAGTGAATGGCGTATCGGATATGTCCTATCGGGTTGCATGGCATATGTTATTTGTTTCATCGTGGGTGTAATGAATTGCTTTAGTTCCAGATATCAAATTGTGCGTGGCTGTCGATTTTGAGCATAGTGACTTACGGTGTTTCATGTGTAACAGTGTTTGGATAGGATCGCGCATTGTAGCAAGACTATGTGGAGATATGACCTTTCGGGGTAGATTCATGTGTTTTATTTCTATGATGTGAGACGGGGTCTCAGCCTTGTGTTGTGATGGTACTGATGAGCTTGAGGTACATCTCTTTTGCTTGGGTTCATTTTCACGATTTTAGTATATTCAGACCGTATCTTATTGGTGCACGAATTATACAAGTTGTGGCTTAGGCCTGTATTGATGTGTCATGTTACTAGAGTGGTGTGTCAGATTCGAGGTGATCGTTGGGGTTATTAATGAATACGAACGGATTTGATTTCAGCTTGTTGGAAGGATAATATCGAGGTTCGATTCGAAAATCTGTTGTGGTATTAGCCAAAAGGGAAGTGACTTCATTAATGGTTGACCTGAGAGATGGTTACGATTTATTACATGTTTCATTTATCATTAGCAGTATATAGAAGTGTTGGAATAAGACCTTAGTTGATAAGGCGTTTTCTACCGGTACTCAGGTGTTGTGTGCAGCTGCTGTGAATAGAAGTTACCGTTTCGAGTGTTTGAGTTAGGTGGTACATCGTATGATTGCACCTGAGGTTGCAGGTATGGGTTAGTACAGCCGGTTCGGGCTCATTATGAATAAAGATGTGTGGTTCTGATCTTGTGTATGATTTCGGAAAGTGGAATGTGGTTCTATGATTTATATGTTGGACTGGATTGTGTAATTATAGTCAAAAATGTGTTGTCGGACCTATGTGAGATAGGGTAAAGTGGAATCACCCCCAGGTATATTCTTGGAAGGGTTATTCAACGATTGGTCAGCTTTTAGAACAACTCTAGGTACGTTCGAGAATGAACGTGTGTTTAAGTGGGGGAGGATGTAACGACCCAACCGGTCGTTTTGAGCCTTTGCACTTTGATCTCCAGTTCTCGGGCATGACTTGCCCCGTGATATGTATTATGACTAATGTAGATCGTTGGTTTTGGTTTTCAGGAAAATTTGGAATGAATTGAAGGAACAGTTTCAGTAGAAAGCTTAGAATTTTAAAGGTTTGACCGAGAGTTGACTTATTTGTATATGATCTCGAATCAGAGTTTTTATGATTTGCTTAACGTTAGGTGATTTATGACTTAGGTGCGTGATCGGAAGTGATTTTGGAGGTCCGGTGTAGAATTAGGCTTGAATTGACAAAGTTAGTATTTTGGCGAATTCCAATTGGTAGGTGAGATTTTGATCTGAGGGTCGGAATCAAATTCTGAGAGTTATCGTAGCTTCGTTATGAGAGTACAAAATTTCAGGTCATTCGGAGGTGATTTGGTTGGGGTTTTGATCAAATGCGTGTTTAGGAGGTTTTTGAAGAACTTAGGCTTGAATTAGGTGAGAATTGATGATTTTAGTGTTGTTTGACGTGTTTTGATGATTGGAAAAAGTTTGAATGATGTTTTAGGATGTATTGGTGCTTTTGGTTGCGGTGCCGGGGCCTCCGGGTGATTTCGGATGTCTAACGGGAAGTTTTGAGTCTTAGAATAATTCCAGAAATTACAGCAGCAGTGCAAAGGATTTTTGGTCATCGCGATCGCGTAGGTGCAGTCGCGATTGCGTAGAAGGATTTTGGCAGGCTAGGTTATTGTTCTTCGCGTTAGCATTAGTGGGTATGCGATCGCGGAGGGTGAGTTCTTTATGCTTCACGTTCGCAGGTGTTTGGACGCGTTCGCGTAGTTGTGGAAGTTGAAGCATCGCGTTCGCAGTCGTTTGGTCGCGTTTGCATAGGTCATTTTTGAAGCCTAGGATTTTAATGCTTCGCGATCGCGTGGCCTTGGTCGCGATCATGATAAAGGAATTGCTGGGGCTGGGCAGAAAGTTATAAACACTTCATTTGCGATTTTGGGTCATTTTTCCTCCATGATGGATCATTTTGAGAGCTTCTTGGTGGAGATTAAAAAGGTATTCGAGGGGAAGCGACTTGAGGTAAGAATTTTGGTCTTAAAACTCGTTTGGGTTGTGAAATCCACCTAGAAATTCCTGGAAACTAAGCCTAAAAATGGGAGAACTAGTGCTTGAGTTTTGATATTTTTAAATTGGAATTTGAAGGGCCATTCGAGGTCGGATTAGAGAGCTTTTGATAGGCATAGACTCGTGGCGAGATAAGGAATCCGTTGAGGTGAAAATTTTTGAGTTTCGAGAAGTGGGCCTGGGGATTGGGTATTGCAAATTTTGTGATTTTCGATGTTTTTCAATTCTTTTCGATTGGGTTATGTTCCCTTAGCATATTGTGACATATTCGTTGTGGTTTTGGTTAGATTCGACGCGCGTGGAGTTTTGAGAGGCAAAGGCGTTGCGAGCTAGGGATTTCACCGGTTCGAGGTGAGTAATAATTATAAATAATATCTTGAGGGTTTGAAACCCCGGACTGTACATCGTAGTGCTATATTGAGGTGACTTGCATGCGGATAGCGAGCGTGGGGTAGAGCTCCGTTGGGGATTGTGACTTGGACAGTCCCGATTGATGATTTTACCGCGTATTTGACTGGAACTTATTTTTTGTTATCATTATTTGGGCTTATTGCCATATTTTGGGCTTAATGCCAACTATTTGAATCTTTCTGGGATTATTATCACTGTTTCCTCACTATTTTGATATATTACTTGCACTCAGTCCTAATGATTATACTGCTTTACAAACTCAGCCAAGTTAATTGAATTTTGAGACTTTAATGATATTTCCACTGTTGTTTGGGCTGAGCACTACTATTTTATTAATGACCAAGGGGCTTATGATGTTTCCTGGACTGAGAAGGCTTTCAGGCCTTGAGTGTGATGTGAGGAGGCTCTCAGGCCTCGAGTGTGATGTGAGAAGGCTTTCAGGCCTTGAGTGTGAGGTGAGGAGGCTCTCAGGCCTCGAGTGTGATGTGAGAAGGCTTTCAGGCCTTGAGTGTGATGTGAGGAGGCTCTCAGGCCTCGAGTGTGCTGTGAGGAGGCTTTTAGGCCTTATGTATGATGTGAGAAGGCTTTAAGCCCTTATGTTGATGTAGCGCTTGGGCCTTAAGGGCCGGAGTCTGCACACCCACAGTGCGCGTGGGTACCCATGTGATATGAGAGTGAGCCCGAGGGGCTGAAATTATGCTGAGTGACTGATACTGAGCCCGAGGGGCTGATACTGTTCTAAGCGATTGATATTGAGCCCGAGGGGCTGGTACTGTTTTGAGATATTGCCCGAGGGGCGATTTTTTATGTGCTCATCTTGCATATTTACTTGCCTTTTTACCTGTTATACCGTGGCATTTGTGCCCGAGGGGCGAATTTTCTGTGCTTATCGGCACTAACTGATTTGAAATCATTTCGTTACTGTTGAAAAGACAGTTTTCAAAAGAGATTTAAACTGAGCCAAGATATTTCCAAAGTTTTCACAGTTTCACTGTTTTTCTCAAAGGATTGTACCCTGCTTCTATACAGCATGATGGTCTGTTTTACGTGATTTCTTATTGCTCAGTTGTTATGTACCTTTATTACTCACTGAGTTGGAGTACTCACTTTAGTCCCTGCACCTCGTGTTCAGATGCAGGTATCTATTCACCCGGTAGTGGGTTTTGGCCGATCTAAGGCAGAGTTACATGAGTTAAAGACTTGACTTCCAGCATTCGCAGCACCATATTTCTCTTTATTGTTCATTATTTCAATTTTTCTATATTTTAGGCCTTGTAGTGGATTTACATTACGATAGATGCTCATGACTTGTGATACCCCGATTAGAGCCGCGTTGGGTTGTATTTCCGCTAATTAATATTATTATGTCATATTTAAGCTATTTATTTATGTTTAACTATTTTGAAAAGACGAGTTGGGTTAGTTGGCTGGCCTCGTCCTCACGAGAAGCGTCATCACGACCAGTGCGGGGTTTGGGTCGTGGCAAAAAATAGAAGAAATTGTTTATTTTTTCAACGTAGTTAATAGCCAATTATTATCTATATTTATTGAGAAAGTGTAAGGTTTAATATTATTTACATACAATCCAAATAACTTAAATATTTGACATTATTAGTGTCTGAACATCCGCGCGGGTACTAATACTAGTATATAAAAGTGGAAAAAATAGTGTTGACTTGGCACCTCTCTTCGGCCAAGAAACACATTTCTCTTTTCTCTTTTTTTATATTTTTCCCTCATTCTTAAAAAGCCCAAAAAAATTGTATTAAAACAATAACCGTTTGCCATTCATGAAGTCACAACCATTTCCAACGAATCAATACCATTCTCATTTACTTTATTTACACAGCATTACTATAACTTATCTTGATGAACTGATGACTGTGACATGCAACGAGACAACGCAATAAATGGATATAGATCATTATTATCTATATTAAAAGTCCAAGAGTTTCCCTACGACAAAAGGCACAAAACTAGGACTTCATTTGTACAGCAAGTCAGCAACTCTTCATTGATAAATAAGTGAGGCAATATTCACAAACTTTTTGCCGAATAGCATGGAAATTCATATTGCGAGTCTTAATGCCGATTGCAAGTTTGCTCAGGGTATTTGATAACTTTGAGTATAAGCTAAATCGCCATGAAAATATAACTAGGGTTCATGAGAACAACATTGAGAGAGAAAGAGAGCTTCAAATGTTTCTTTGTATTCAAAATGGCAAAACCATCCAAATGTGTACAAAAATTATACTATATATACATTGGGCCAAATGTCTTAAACCCGGAAATTAAAACCTAAAACTTAATATAATAAAAGCCTATACAATTAACTTATACACAAGTGGGCCTATTTCTATTTCTGCCGAGGCCCAGATGCCAATAATCTTCAAGTCCAACACCCCTGCAACTTGGAGAGAAACTGATGATGAAGCTGCCCAGTTAATGGTTTGGTGAGGATATCAGCCAACTGGTTAATATTAGAGACATGAGATAAACAAATCAGTTCGTCACCCAACTGAGCTCGAATAAAGTGACAATCCACCTCTATGTGCTTGGTACGCTCATGAAAAACTGGATTCTTGGAAATGTGAATTGCGGCCTTATTATCACAAAATACAGAGATAGGAAGGGAAAGATGAATGTGCAAATCAGAGAAAAGTCGAACTAGCAAAGTCAATTCCGCCACAACTTTACTAATTGCTCGGTATTCAGCCTCAGCCGAAGAAAGGGACATAATGGGCTGCTTTTTAGATTTCCAGCTAATTAAACTATCACCCAAAAAATACAAAACCCCGTTATAGAGCGTCTGGTATCAACGCAAGCATCCCAATCACTATCACTGTAGGCAGTCACTTTGAGATCAGGAGAATTGGAGTAAAATAAGCCAACATCAAAAGAACCCTTAAGATACATCAAAATGTGTAAAGCAACAGACATGTGAGAAGACCGGGGACACTTTAAACACTAGCTAAGATGCTGGACTGCAAAGCAAATATCAGGTCGAGTGTGTGTGAGAAACAATAACTGGCTAAAAACCTCATGTTGTCCAAAATATCACCCGAATCAGCCGACAATTTACCATGAAGTTCAAGAGGGCACACAACAGAAGAAACATCAGAACAATGGTATGCTGATAACAAATCAGAAACAAACTTTCTTTGGTTCAAAAGAACACCAGAGGAAAAGTAAGAAACTTCAATGCCCAAAAAGTAGTGCAAAGTACCCAGATCTTTGATTCTGAACTGAGTATCTAAAAATTGTTTCAAATCAAGAATATCATCTGCATTATCATCAACATAAACGACTAATATAGTCAAAGAACCAGGAGAACCCTTAACAAATAGAGAATAATCATCGACAGAGGGAGAGAAACCCTTAGAGCATAAGGCATGAGATAACTTGGCATACTACTATCTTGATGTCTGCCAAAGACTATGAAGAGACTTTTGTAATTTGCACACTAAAGGTGCAGAAGAAGAATAACCAGAAATTGAAAGACCATGAGGTAATTTCATATAGACCTCCTCATCTAGATCACCATGGAGGAAAGCATTATTAACATCTAATTGAAACAAGGTCCATTGTCTTTTAACAACAACTGCTATTAAACATTTTAGGGTGGACAACTTCACAACAGGGAAAAAAGTCTCATTAAAATCAACACCTTCCACTTGTGTATCACCCCTAATTACAAGTCTGGATTTATACCTCTTTACACTACCATCAACCTTGTATTTCACCTTATAAACCCATTTACATCCAATAGGCTTCTTTCCTTTAGGTAACTCTACAATGTCCCAAGTGTGATTAGCTTCTAAACCCTCAAATTCCTTTCTCATGGCATCATGCCAAGCTGGAATATAAGCTGCCTGAGAATATGTACTACGTTCAAATTCAGCATGCTTAAGAATAGAAGTAGAACAAGAAAGAGATGAAGGAAAAGTACATTGATAATCTTTCAAATATGCAGGAGGATTATGATTCCTATTAGACCTCCTCAGAGATAAGGGGAAGCGGAATGAGTATTAGAACTAGAAGGAGAAAGCAAAGAAGGTGGAGTAGAAGATGGCATAGGAGAACTTACAGTAGGACTCAAGGAAGAGGAAGCAGGGGACTGAATAGGAGAACTAGCAGGAGAAAGAGGAGAAGGACTATGAAGAAAAACAGGATCAGTAGTATCAGATGGAGGAGAGGCAAAAGAAGGATCAGAAGACAACACAGAAGATGGAAATGGAGAAGGAAAGGAAACAGAAACATTAGGTGACCTGGAAAAAGGAAAATAATTTTCATGGAATACGACATCCCTTGAAACAAAACACTCATTAGTGGCCAGGTTGTATAACTTGTATCCTTTCTTGGCAAAAGGATATCCAATAAAAGCACAAGGAATAGCCCTTGGTTTAAATTTTCTCTGTGAGGTATAGGGACTGTGGCATAACATAAACAACCAAAAGATCACAAATGAGAGTAAATGGGCTCCTTGCCATACAACATTTCAAAAGGGGATTTATCATTTAAAAGTTTAAAGGGTAATCAGTTAATAATATAAGTGGTTGTTAACAGGCAATCACCCCAAACTGCATAGGTACTTTGGATTGGAACATTAATGCTTTAGAAGCTTCAAGGAGGGATCTATGTTTTCTTTCAACTGCCCCATTTTGTTGAAGGGTGTAGGGGCAAATTGTTTGATGTATGATTCCATGTTCTGAAAAAAATAATGATGCAAAGGAACTAGACCCCAACTCTAGAGCATTATCACTTCTAATTGTTTGAATGGTAGTCTGAAAGTGAGTTTTAACCATTGCAACAAAAGCTTTTATTAAGGGAAAGGCATTACTTTTGGATCCCATGAGGTGTGTCCTAGTGGCTCGGGTATAATCATCAACAATAGTAAGGAAGTATCTAGCCCCAGAATAAGTTGTAGTATGATAAGGACCCCAAGTATCAATATAAATGAGTTGAAAGGGTAAGTTGGTACTTATAGTACTATCTGGGAAAGGCAACCTAGTTTGCCTAGACATAGGATAAACATTACAAATGAAAGGTTGTTTGGATGACAAAGAATCAGACAAACCAGAAATGAGTTTCATTCTAACAAATGGAATATGTGCAAGCCTTTGATACCAAACCACATCTATTTTATTCACGTTAGTAGTACTACAATTAAAAGGAATATCACACACATCAGGCAGAATAGAACCAGAATTACAAGTAGAAGAAGAAACATAAGATGGAACAACATTAATTATGGGAGAAGTAGGGTGAACACAAGATGAGACAATATTATTTTTGGAATCTATATTGGTGAAAAGATGAGAATGAGAGGAAGGCCTTTTCCACACAAGCTTGTACATGCCACTATCCAGTTTACCAAGATCCAGAGGATTCTTCAGAGAAGGGCCCTGTGGTATAAGTAAACAAGATTCATAAGCAAATAGAACAAAACATTTGAATTGTTGTATAATCCTATGTATAGAGATCAGATTGTGTTGGAAAGAGGGAATATAGAGAACATTATGAAGAATGAAAGAAGGACATAAAACAAAAGAACCAGTGCAAGTCACTTTTACTTTATAGCCATTAGGAAGTGATACAAGATAAGGCACAGGAAAAGGAGTAAGGTTTGATAGAATATTTTTATTAGATTTCATATGGTCGATAGCACCAGAGTCAACTATCTAGGTTAAATCTATTGATTGTGAAAGCATACAAGAACTAGAACTAGAACCATTCAGCAGATCATCAGTTAGTAGTACTAGCAAAGTTGGTAGAAGCCATCAGATTAGACTGAGGATTAGAATCTGATAAGTAGGACTGTTGCAGTAAAGTCATCAACTGATTGTACTGCTGCATACTCAGACCAGGAATCACGGAACTCTGCTCAGGAGAATTAGAGACACCAGAATGAGAAGAACCAGCAATGTTATAATGTCCACCATCAGAAAACTCAGGTTCAGCAGTAACATTTGTTGCATTTGCTACAGTTCTTCTACTCTTAGTGAATTTGAAATTAGAGGTAAAACCATGAAGTTTATAACATTTGTCAATCAAATGTCCAGGTTTTTTGTAGTATCTGCAGAATAAAGAAAGCCTGGTCTGATCAACATGCATCTTCTAGTCAAAGGCTACCCTTTGGTTGTATTGTTGTTTTGGTGGTGGAAGAAGATGCTTAGGAAAGTGACTAGCATTTTCATTGAAGGAGGCTAACTCTGAATTGAATTGAGGAGTAGAATTCACATGTCTTTGACTCTTATCTTGGTGTATGATATTGTAAATAGTATCAAGTGAAGGTAGTGGTTGCATCATAAGAAGATTACCCTAAATACTAACATAAGTTTCATTGAGACCCATTAAAAATTAGTATACCTTGTCTTCCTCTAACTCCTGTTGTAAACCAGATTTAGCAGCACAATTACACGAACTCACACGACTCTTTTGGATGAAAGCCAACTCATCCCACAACTTCTTTAATTTGTTAAAGTATGATGCTATATCAAGAGACCCTTGACAAGTAGAGGCTAACTCTTTTTTAATCTCAAAAACTTTGGTTCCATTTACAATTCCATATCGTTTTTCAAGTTGGTTCCAAATGCTTTCGGTTGTTTTAGAATATTGAACACTCTCGGCAATTTCAGGTGATAGGGAGTTGGTTAACCAAGATACTACCATATTATTACATATATTCTAGAGTCATAATTCAGGAGCATCATCAGCAGGTTTAGAACTTGTTCCATCTATAAAAGCTATCTTATTTTTTACTGACAACGCCACTATCATATTTCTCTTCCAACCCCCAAACTCGATTCCAGAAAATGGAACTTGCACCAAACAAGTACCCGGAACATCGGAGGGATGAATGAATAAAGGACCAGAAGGATCTAGAACATATGTAGAGCTAGCAGGGGTAGAACTAGTTACAATCATGTTTGACTCAATTGAGAACAAAAATTGTACATGCAATAAGGCAATTGAGGGTTAAAATCAATGAAACCAACAGAGAAAGACTCACACCAACACTGTATGAAAAGGATAGGGTAAGAGGTACCACACTTCTTTGCAACCGGAAGAAGATGACCTTCAAGGTTAAAACAAAGTTTAGCTGACCTCCTGGAGCTCAGAAACACAAGAAAAATCCACTAGAAGAGTTCAATTTCTGACCAAAACCAAATTCCCATTCGTAATTGCTCAGAACAAACTGAAATCCCCAAAAAATATGAGAATAAACCATCTCAAAGCAGAGAATCATCGGAAACCACTCTAAAATAGAGAGGCTATACGGAACAGACTAAATCGAAGATGGAGAAAATTTGGACAAAACTTTGTGAGGGTAATATTGGATGAAAGCGGATGACCACATCTATAAGAATCTGCGCTCTGATACTGCGACGACCCAAAGGGGTCATCACTTGTTTCCTTACTCTTTCTGTGCTTCCAAGACCTTGAAAACCTCATTTCGGGTTGCCTCGGTTTGCATGCGTAGTTCGGGCGCGTAGCCGAAAAGCTTAAATATGAATTATGTGTGAAAAATGCTAAATTGTGATATTAATATGAATAAATTTGACTTCGGTTAAAATTTTTGGTAAACGGACCCGGACTTATGATTTGGTATTCCCGAAGGGTCCGTAGGAAAATATGGGACTCGGGCTTAGCTCGGAATCGAATTCCGAGGTCCAGAGCCCGAGAAATAAATTTTAGTGTGAAATTATTTTCTGAAAATATTTAAGGGAATTTGAAATGGAATTTGATTAGAACGTATTGGTATCGGGCCCGTATTTTGGTTACGATGCCCGGTACATGTGTTATATGTGATTTAAGTGCATTCTGCAAAATTTTGTTGAAAACGGACGCCGTTTGACGTATTTTGGGCTTAAAATGGAAAATTGATGTTTTATGAATACTTGGAATAAATTATGAAATTTGAGGTTTAATTCGATGTATATGATGTTATTTTTGCGACTTGATCGCACGGATAAGTTCGTAGGATGTTTTTGAGGTTGTGTGCATATTTGGTATGGAGCCCCGAGGGATCGGATGAGTTTTGGATAGGCGTCGGAGTGCATTTTAAACTTAGGAAAAATCTGGTATGAACAGGCCTGCAGGCTTTGCACAAACTCGCAACTGTGAAGGCTGGTTCGCAAATGCGAAACCAACCCAGGCCTGACAATGATCGCAAATGCGAGATTTTCCTTCGCAAATGCGAAGGTCTCCTTTTTCTTCTGTGTTCGCAAATGCGACAGTGGGCTCGCAAAAGCAAAGTGTTGGCCATCGCAAATGCGATGAAAGTGTCGCAAATGTGAAACCATTCATTTGGGCCTGAGTTCGCAAATGCGAACTATTGTTCGCAATTCCCACTTTTAGTCGGGATTCGCAATTCCTATATCTGCAGCCAAGTAATTTCATACTTAGTCGAATTTTAAGTCATTTTTCACCCTACTTTCAAAATACAACTCCTTGGGCGATTTTTCAAGAACAAGTTTCATTCCAAATCATTTGTAAGTCGATTTTTACTCAATTCTTTCAATCATTAACATCATTTAGCAAGTTTTTCACTTAAAATCAATGATTTTCATGTGTGAAATTAGGAGTTTTGGGTAGAACCTAGGTTTTCTATGAATTGGGGATTTGGACCTCAATTTGAGGTCTGATTTCAAAACAAATTACATATTTGAGTTCCTGGGGGAATACGTAACCAGGTTTTGGTTGGAACCTCGGGTTTTGACCACGTGGGCCCGGGGGCGATTTTGAAATTTTTGGAAAAAACTTGGGAAATTCACTTTTATGCATTCAAATTGATTCATTTAGTGTTTATTAAAGTAATTGAGTAATTTGTGACTAGATTCTAGCGTATTGGAGGTAGAATCATGGGGTAAAGCGATAGTTGAGGTTTTAGTGGAATTCAAGACATCGAGGTAAGTGTTTGGTTTAACATTAGTTTGAGGGATTAGGAGCCGAGTCATATTTGCTACTTGTTTTGGTGTTGTGTACGACGTATAGGCATGGTGATGAGTATCTATACATTTGTGTCGAGCATGACCGTGAGCCCTAAATTGCTAAATTGTTGTATTCTTAATTGATTCTATGAAAACTTGTTTGAAGGCCTTTGATGCTGAACAAATATTTAGTTATGACTGAGTATTGGTGTTAATTGTGTTAAGTAGAAATTGAATAAGGTTGGTTATAGATGGATCTCCCTTGCCGGGATAGTTGATTTGATATTCTTGTTCCCTTACCGGAAAAACATTATATTATCTTTTTCCCTTGCCGGGATTCTCTTTGTGATATTGCGTTGGATTAAAATGAGAATGGTTGGTACGCCTACCACAAGAAATATGGAATGGGAGCAGGTGGTACGCCTACCACACATGATATATTGAAATGAGAGCGAGTGGTACGCCTACCACAAATGATATATTGAAATGGGAGCGAGTGGTACGCCTACCACAAATGATATATTGAAATGGGAGCGAGTGGTACGCCTACCACAAATGATATATTGAAATGGGAGCGAGCAATACACCGACCACAAATGATATATTAAAATGGGAGTGAGCGGTACGCCTACCACCAATGGTATTAAAATGGGAATGAGTGGTACGCCTACCACCAATGATATTAAAATGGGAGCGAGTGGTACGCCTACCACGAGTGATATTGAAATAGGAGCGGGTGGTACGCCTACTACGAGATATTGAGAAATGGGATCGGGTTGCACGCCTGCAACAAGATGAGTTGAATATGAAAGTTGCCTTGTCTTTTCATTATTGCTAGAAGTTAAACTGTAGAGGTACGTACCATTACTCCTGATATTTTGTTTCTATCTGTTACCCCTGGAGCATGCTCCCTTCCCCAGTTTAAATTGTTATGTTCTTGCTACTTTTCCGTTGTACTTGTATATACATTTGTACAGGATTATTTGAAGTCTGGTCCTAGCCTCGTCACTACCTCGCCGGGTTAGGCTAGACACTTACCAGCACGTGGGTCAGTTGTGCTGATGCTATACTCTATGCTATTTGCATAGGTCCAGGTTTCGAGCAGCATCAGTAGCAACATTAGTACGGGAGCAGGCCTTCAATCAAGCGAGACCCGAGGTAGCCTTGCAAGCGTCTGCAGGCCCGGCGTCTCCCTTATTCTCTCTTTTTAGTCTGTTTCCTCCTTGTATTCGAGACAAACATCTTATGTGTTCTTTCAGACCTTTGTATTTAGTATTTTTTAGCAGTTCGTGAGTATTGTGACACCAGTCTTGGGTAGAGGCTTACATTGACTATTCCGCACTTTGATTCAGTTTTTATAGTTAAGACTTCCGCTATCATTTAATTTTATTGCTTTATATTGTTGCCATAAATTGCTAAAAAGGGAAAATTATGTTGTAAGAGAAAAGTAATTAAATTTGGCTTGCCTAGCTTCTATGAGTAGGCGCCATCATGACTCTCGAGGGTAAAAAATCCGGATCGTGACAGATACCATGATAACTTTGAGTATAAGCCAAATCGCCATGAAAATATAACTAGGGTTCATGAGAACAACATTGAGAGAGAAAGAGAGCTTCAGATATTTCTTTGTATTCAAAATGGCAAAACCGTCCAAATGTGTACAAAAATATACTATATAAACAGTGGGCCAAATGTCTTAAACCCGGAAATTAAAACCCAAAACTTAATTAAATAAAAGCCTATACAATTAACTTATACACAAGGGGCCTATTTCTATTTCTGCCGACGTCCAGATGCCAAATAACCTTCAAGTCCAACAATATTGCAGATGTACAACTGTCTCCTATACATCCTGTGCGATTTGCCTATCTCACAATTTCTCAGTATGTTACAATGAAATTTTGAATTATCCCATCTGTGCTTGTAATCGCCAAAAAAGACAGCGAAAATGCCATTATTATTCGTTCTACTTATGGTTGTATAAATTATATAATCGTCGACAGAAAGATGAGATAACACGTGGACAGTAGAACTTCTTCGCGATAGTATCATTTAGTTCTTAACTAGGACATGCAGCATGAGGGAACGGAAGAGATAAAGAAGCAACAAAACGAGATAATGAATAGCGGCAAAATTAATTGTTTTGTGAACATTTTATAAACTAGGTGAAAATCTTTAACTTCAGGATTTGATCGCCATATTATATTGAACTTTTTTCATTACTTTAATTAAGCTCTTTACTAATTTTGAATTCCCAAAGAATTGTAACCTTTCATTCATTATATATGTCCATGTACTGCTGTGCAAAATTACTCCAGTCACCAAATCACTTCCGCTGGTGCTAAACAAAAGATCATTGGTGATAGGATAACCTATTGATTGATGTATGAAATTCTTATGATGGTGAGAATGAGTTCTTCAATTAACATGAGGAGCATTGCATCATCTTTCTTCTTTGTTGGATTAATTGACAGGGTTTGAGTAGTTTTTTGGTATTGGTTGTTCATAATAAGTGTTACATTTGTCGGTTCAGGATCTTAAGGGAGACTAGACTGCTTTTATTACCTCATTGCAGTACTACATATTCTGAATTTGGGATATTTCTTTCTTGTAAGAAAGTATAGTAGTATGTTTTATCATTTATGTACGTGATCTTTTTTCAAGAATACAATTAGTTTTATAGTCCGAAAACACGATATTATTGAAATCATGAAATATATCTCTCAGTTCAATTTCAAGTAAAATTTGTGGTCATGAAATTGCAGATAATTTATGTTATTTCATCTATATTATCAAAGAAATTCATGTATTTTTGTATGTTGCTTTAATGAAGATCCTTTACATATAATTTGCAACTATTTGCTCCTGCAGTGACTCCTGATTTGGTTGTTTGAGACAGCAATTTAGAATGTCAGTCAGCGAAAAGCAAATGTGAGTACATATCTGATGTATCACAGAGGCATTGTGATGAATTCAATCAGCCAAATAAGAAAGAAAGAGGCTTGTATATGTTGAATACGTCTTGCATCTGCCAATATTCTGTTGCGAATCAACCATGAACAACAAAACAAGAAGAGGTAGAGGATGATGATGAACATGAGACGCTTGTAACGACCCGACTGGTCGTTTTGAGTGATTGCGCCCGACTCGGTTGTTTGAGGTCGCGAGCAACTTCACATTATGTATATTGACTTGCGTGCATGGTTGAATTCAGTTAATGGATGATTCAGAGTCAAATTGGAAGAAGGAAACTAGCTTTGGAAGTTTAAACGGTGAGAATTTGACCGGAATTGGAATTTTGGGTAAACGGCCCTGGAATGGGTCGTGGATGATCTCAATAGCTTTGTATGGTTATTTTGGACTTAGGCGCGCGTCCGGATTCGAATTTGGAGGTACGTAGGGTAAATTGAGGCATTTCGGCGAAAGTTGGAAAAGTTGAAGTTTGGAAAATGGAGAATTTTGACCCATAGTGGACTTTTGTGATATCGGGGTTGTAATGCGATTTTGAGAGTTAGAGCAGCTCCGTTATATCATTTTGGACTTGTCTGCAAAATTTGGCGTTATTCCGAGTTGAACTGATAGGTTTCGGCATGAGATTTGATATTTGAAGATTTGGAAATTCATAAGTTTGATTTTTGGTTTGATTCATTGTTTTGGTGTTGTTTTATATGATTTGAAACCTCGAGCGAGTCCGTATTAGGTTATATGACTTATTTGTGTGATTAGACGGTGTCCCAGGAGCATCGGATGTGTTTCGGATGGGCTACAGGTCATTTTTCCCTATGTTTGAACTGATGTTCTGCTATCTGGTATTACCTTCTATGCGATCGCATAGGCCTAGTCGCGATCGCGTAGTTCAATGTCAACCTGCCATATTTTTCTTCTATGCGATCACATTGATTCATTCGCGATCGTATAGCACAGATTTGGACAGCAACTTTTTCCTTCTATGCGATTGCATTGATTTTTCGCGATATCATAGCACAAATTTGGACATTAGCATTTTCCTTCTATGTGGTTGCATTGGTTTGTCCGCGATCGCAGAGTGTCCACTAATTTTACTCTTCCCGATCGCATCCTTCCTTACGCGATTGCATAGAACATTTTTTGGTCGGTGAATATTTTCCTTCTATGCGATCGTATTCGTCCGTGCGCGATCGCATAGAACATTTTGGGCCAGTAGCTATTTCCTTCAACGCGATCGCATCACTTCTCCCGCGATCGTGATGAACAAACACCTGGGCAGACAGAATATATTCCAAAATCGAGGATTACACCATTTTCATCATATTTTGACTTTTAGAGCTCGATTCTTGGTAATTTTTGGTGGCTTTTTCACGAAATTCGATTGGGTAAGTGTTCTTCAACTAGAATTAAATATATTTCATGAAAAATCATGATTTGAGGGACCAAATAGTATCGGAATTGGATAAATTTTGTATGGTTGAACTCATATTGGAATGGATGATCGGATTTTATAAAATTTAACGGGTTCCGAGGTACGGGGCCAGGGGTCCATTTTTATATTTTTGTAAAGATTCAAACTTTATTATTCGAAATAGTTCCCTATTCGATTTATGTGTGTTTTGGAGTTGTTATAGTTGGATTTGAGCTGTTTGGAGGTCTTTTCGCCCAAGAAGTCTATTTTAGAGTACCGAGTTGTCGTCGTTGAGGTAAGTATCTTGCCTAACCTTGTGTGGGGGACTTCCCCTTAGGAATTTAGTCTTCTATGCTAATTGTAGTCCATGCATGCGAGGTGATGAGTGTGTGCTCGGACTTATTTGTCAGAAATTTGTCTCTAGGGTTCTTAGGTCCTTATGTGGAAAGCATCCTGTTATGATTGGGTTTCCTAGTTGCTTAAATTACCTCTATATGCTCCATATGACGTTCTCAGCTTTCCTCTAATTCTCACATGTTACATTGACTCTTAATTGCCTTAATTGAAGTGATTGCCTTTCTTATTGTTTTGATACTTCTTGATTGTGAGTTGCTCTATGACTTCATACAAATAGGTTACATGTCCAATTATTGTGTTTGCCGGTGTAGTTATCACATGTTTATTATGTCTTATTGTATAGTTGAGGTTTCATTGTGAAGTTAATTGTTGGTACAAGTATGGTTATAACTGATTCCCTTGCCGGGACATACTTAATTCTTATTGTTGGTTCCCTTGCGGGGAAGTGTTTATTCTTGTTGTTGACTCCCTTACCGGAATATTGTTGTTTCCTTATTATTCCCTTGCCGAGATTCTTTCGTGATTTGGTGTTGGTTTATATTATATGGATCGGGTTGCACACCAAAACAATACTATATGGACCGGGTTGCATGCCGCAATAATATTATATGGATCGAGTTGCACGCTGCAACAATATTATATGGATCGGGTTGCACGCCGCAATAATATTATATGAATCGGGTTTACGCCGCAATAATATTATATGGATCGGGTTGCACGCCGCAACATCATTATATGAGTTGGATCGGGCTGTATGCCGCAACAATATTATATGATTTGGATCGGGTTGCACGCCACAACATCACTATATGATTTGGATTGGGTTGCACGCCGCAACAGTACTATATGATTGGGATCGGGTTGCACACCGCAACAATAAAGAATAAAAGTGAATGTTGATTCTTATGGTGAGAACGAGAATAAAAACACGAAGGATGATGACGTGCACTTTCTGCTGATGTATTTATTTGTTGTTATTAATTCAATTTTTTTAAAGTATTTAATTCCTTTATTGTTGTGATCCTCTGTGTTAGAACCCACAATGTTTTCAATACCTCACCGTATTTATATATATGTATATACGTTCCAATACTTCACACTTCAATAATTATTACATCCTTAATTTAATTAGTTTCTTATTTATATCCTCTTAAACCGTCTGAGGTTGTATTTTTTTTAAAAGAAATTTCTACTAAGTTTTAAGTTATTGTATATTGATCACTGCCAACTCGACGCTACACCAAGGTAGGAAGAGCGGGTCGCAATAGCTTTTACCAGAATAGAGGTCGGGATCGATTTCCTCAAGGAGCTAGTAGTGGAGTTGGATTTTCTGTCTAGTCTATAGATGTGTTTGTACTCTTAATGTCACTTCAAACATTTTTGGTTTTTGATTTTTATAACTACTTTTATAAAACTAATGATTAAAATAAAATTATGCTACGAGAATATTGCTAAGTTGTATTTAATATAGAGAAAGGCACTAGGGTCATGACACTACCTAGGTGGCTAATTGACGGGTAGAAATTACTAAGGGTAGATTGATATATTTGGGGCTTATGCTATAACCGTTGCACAATTGTACCCACTCCCACACGTCTCGGTAGAGATAGTGATTTTGCCCAATTGACTCTCTTGAGACCAATTGGGTAGGCCAATTTGTTCCAGCAACTAGGGTTTAAGTAGGGTGATTACTCTATCGAGATTTAACCTGTTAATTGGGACTATCATTTCTCATGAGTCCATCCCAATTCCTTGTTGGGCCAATTTTGGGGTCATAAACTCTCTTTCTCAAGAAGAGTCAAACCCATTAAGCTTGAATCTATGTTTGCAACCACAAACTCGAAATTAAAACATAAAATCAACCCAAATAGCAAACACCCATAATCAATCTAACCTTAGATGGCAACACCCATCAATTACCCACACTAGGGTTGAGCCACAACCCTAGCTAATGGGTTTAGCTACTCATGCTAGATACATAAATTGAAGAAATAGATGAAGAACTAAGCATATTAATTGATTACTAAGAAGAAACTACAATAATAATGAGCAAAAGTGCCAAAAATGGATACAATATCGAGTCTCACGAGCTCCGCGTTCAGAATATCAAACTTAACCTAAAAATGATAAAATATTCTATTTATACTAGGCTGGAAAAACTGGACAAAAATACCCCGGCAGGGTCAGTGCGGACCATGCAAAAAGGATCGCGGTCGCACTGGCTCTTGGACTTCTGGTTTCTTCTTCTCTGAAGTTGAGGAACGCGGACCGCGTGGAAGTGCACCGTGGCCGCGATGGAAGTTGGCATGGTTGCACATAAAGGAGCGTGGACCACATTGCTTGAAATTGTCAAAATGTTAACTCTCTGAATCTCTGCTATGCGGACCGCGCAACAGAGTAGCGCGGCCACGGACCGCGCAGAAGTGTACCGCGCCCGTGTTACCTCCGACTTGAATATGACAACTCTCTGAACTTTCTAGTGCGGCCGTATTTGCTTTTGCGCGGTCCGCACTAGGCACTCTTTTCCTCAATTCACTTAGTCTTTGATACTTGAGCAGGTTTTACTCCTTTTTGAGCTGATCTTTGACATTTGTCATTTTGTCGATCAAACCTACAATCAAGCACAACTTGTGAGCATTTTGGGATTATTTTGTAGCAGTTTATAACCAAAGCATAGGCAAGTAGAGGCATAAAACATGTTAGAATCCTGAATTATCAACTTCCCCAAACTTAAACCTTTACTTGTCCTCAAGCAAACAAAATAAAACCCACACTTTAAAGGTTAATCCAAGTAATTCCAGCTATCCTAAAGCAACCTCAACAAGCATCAATTGGGACTAACAATTTCCCTCAATGCAAATGGATCATTAACAACATTAAAAACTTGAAACTATGGATCAAGTGTGACACAAGAGCATCAAGAATTGACTCATTACATCAAAGAACTCTCTTGATTGCTTTGGTCGTTGTGGAACCCAAACTCATATATCCTCAACTCTCCCTAAGCAAACCTCACCTTTTTAGAGTATGAGCACACAAACCAAGGTTAATGGGAGTTCACTCGTCTCTCTCAAGGAAAGGTCACAAGTCCGGCTCTAGGTACCATACGCTTGACTCTCATGTAAGTATCCACTAATGCGAGTGTCATCCAACTCAAGATCATATAGGGCTTTTGTGGAGTTAATGTGAAGGCTTTCGGGTAAGAGTAGGATATGTTTTTGTTCAAGTGCGTTCAATCTTCCCTTAAACACTTCTTTTGAATCATTGGCACAATTCACTTGACCCTTTGAGTCATTTCACCTCTTCCAATGGGTTAGAGAGAAACTTTGTCACTCTTTCTTAAGCAATTCAAAACATTTCTCCTTTTTTACTTTTTCCACACCTTCTTCACTTTTGATTTTCTTTGAATCCCCCTCTTTTTTTATTTATTCTTTTTCATATTTGGCTTTCTTTTTGTATTTTTCTTTTCTTTCTTTTTCATTGCTTTCCTTTTCTTTTTTGATTTTGTACCTTTTACCCCTTTTTTCTTCATTTCTTGTCTCTCCCCCCAAACTTAGACTTTGCCATTACTCAAGGGAAGATGTGGGTGCCAAGAGAGGGTAAAATTTAGAACGGGTATAGGCTTGTAGCATTGGTTCATGAAAGAAGAAAGTTTAAAGCTCAAAAGGGTTAACTAGGGATTATCTCATTGGTAGGCTATGGAATTGTTCAACTTATCATTTGGATCAAGGAGAGCCTATAATCACTTTTCAAGTCGAATTTCACTCAAAATTTTGCCTCAACAAACATTCGGGGCAAGTTCACATTGACTCGGGACTTGGACTCATAATTCAATTTCTCACCACACACACTCAAGGATTGCTTAATACATAGAGTCGAGGGCCCACAACAACCTTAGATGTGATTGAGCACACAATAGTCCCGAAAGACCACATGATGTTTGTTTGGCCAACTCAAGAGTCTCAAGGTCACTACTTTCACCATCCTAAACACTACCACTTGTCTTTGACCATGGGATCAAAGGAAAATATGTTAGGCCCAAGTGAAGTTATGCTTGAAGTACTCTTAACTAAAAACTATTAAAAACAAAAGAAAAAGCAAAAACGGACTCAAACCCTTAAGAAGTTTGTCACACTATCCATCATCGGGAAGAGCCACCCGGTTCACACAATACTCCACCCTTGGAAAGAACCGTGGCCTTAAGAAAACCAAGGGTTTACTGAAAACTCCAAAAACAAAACAAAGGGCTCGTCTATCTATAAAGCTAAAAATGAAAAATTTCTGCGAAAATATAAATATAAAATAGAATGAATATGTACAATAGGGGAGTAGAATATACAACGGGGGAAGAATATATACAGAAATGTAACTTTATATACAAACCAAAAGAGCGAATAAAAAGTACGAGAAAAGTGGCTAAAATTTAAAGTTATATACAGCCCAAAATAGAAAATCAAAGTAAAGCATAAACTAACAATCTATATACAGTCATCCAGATAATCAACAAAAAAGTAGGGCGCACCCCCACGAATAAAAGCTGGCATTGTCCCCAATGCCAACTACCAAAATAAGCATTAAAAAGTCATAACAAAGGATATAGGGGCTCCCTAGGCCTGGTCAGTCTGCATGGGATCATCAGTGGTCCCCAAACCCTCCGTATGTGTGGGAGCCTCAGACTGGCTCCCAACCTCCTGCTGCTCAACTGCTGGGATTGGGGTCTATTCCTGGACCGGCTGGATGTCAGGTACAGCATGTGGCAAACTGGAGGAGGCCTCCTGTGGGGCTGCCACCTCAATAACTGCATCTGTTGTGCTTGGGAGCTTCCTCTTCTTCCTAGGCTGCCTGGGTGCCTGCTCCTGCTAGGGCTCTACTACTAGTGCTGCTGGGTCTGGGGCTGGATCTCCAAATAGCAAGTCTAGAGGCATCTGGTCTGCCAATAGCTTGTCCACATCTGTCCTGAGCTGCTTCACAGACTCCTTAGAAGCCCGTGATCTCCTCATCTTTTTGTGCTCCTTGGCAAACTCCTTCAGAGCCTTGCCATGTGACTCCACTGCTGTAGTTAAAGTAGCTTGTGTCTTCATAATCTTTTCCTGGTTCTCCAGGAGCTTCTTCAAAGTGTCCTCAATGGACTGAGGAATCTGAGCTGGCTGAGGTGCTGACTGTGTCTGAATGGTGGAAGACAAAGTGGACAACTTGGATGTCGCAGCTGACATCCAGTTGTTCAAACTAGCCAATGTCTGGCTCAACTGGTGAGCAGTGAAAGGATGAGTCTTGGAAGATGGCACCCCTGAGCCAGCTGGAGTACTGGGACCAGCGGTAGAAGAAGGTCCTGGGGGCAAGTCCTCAACTGTAGTGGCGGCAGGTATGGTGGAAGGCTCGGTAGAAGGCTCTACCGCAACTAGCTCCTCAGACTAGCCAGTTGGGGAAGAGGCAGGTGGCTGGTAGTTCTTGGACTTAGGGTTGTCCGGGCCCTGCATATTGTACCAAGAGTAAGGCGCCACAGGCTTGGTATTGACATCATATCTCTTCTTCTCCACCTCAATGTCCCGAAAATATATTGAAAGGGTGTTGGGAAAAGGATAATTCCGGTCATGCTCTTGCCCCACAACAGAAATCACACGGGACATCACAATGCCCATATTAATAGGGTGCATGGCCATAATAGATGCAACAAGAACAACCCTGGTAAGTGGAATAGTCTGATCGTGGGTAGAAGGGTCAAGCCGACTGCACACAAATGCCAACCACCCTCGAGCCTTAAAGTTAAAGGTCTTCCGGAATATTTTCTTCCCTTCTTGCAACCATACTGGAACAGTACCTGGGATTGCCAAGTACTGGGCCAACCAAGGACGAACTTCCTCACCCATCCCTAACTTGGCCAGATAAAGTGACTCATCTTCATCCCGCAACCCCAAATACTCATTTAAAGATTTTCCATCGAACATCACTGTTTTGTCTCTAACTTTGGTCACCTTAGTATCCATGACAATGTGAGCCACATTAGAGTAGAATTCCCTGACCATGTGCTCATTAGCATCGAAAGGTTCTCCATGAAGAACTCCCAGCCCTTTCTAGTTTTGAACTCCCTCTGCACATTAGGGTTGTGGGGTAAATGGTCAGTGTCAATAAAGCTCCTCTTCGGTATCAACTTCCTCACCGGCCACCACTCCCTAAACTTGTGGTAAGCCACTTGGCTCACGAATCTATCTTCCCACTATTCAACTTTCCTAGTTCGAGCAATTCCCCTAATCTGAGGCTCACCTCCCTCATCTCCGCCTGCACTCTGTCACACCTCCTTTTTTACCGAAGATATAAGGGTTTTACTACATCCCGGGGAAGGGATATAATAAAGAAAGGAGTTTTTCCATTTTAAGAACAATCAAAACGGGATTCGTTTTTATTAAGAAATCAGAGTCGCCACTTGGGAGATTTATGGTGTCCCAAGTCACC
>MU784849.1:199619-231772 GCA_026770625.1 Nicotiana glauca | reverse complement strand
ACTCTTTTTACGCTTATATAATATACTCCTTTTAGCCGGAGTATGTTAAAGCATCGTGGAAAAAGAGGTGTGACACGGGGTACCTTTGGTGATCAGTCCAGCAGACCTAGCACGAGCCAGTCACAGCCACCACATCCTCCCATAGATTGTTTTGAGTGTGGTGACACATTCCATATGGTGAGGGATTGCCCAAACTTAGGAGGGGTGTACCTCCACAGACTTCTCAGCCATAGCGTGCCCTGTAGAGTTCTCAGGCTATGGTTACAGTCCTAGTTTCTATCCCACCTGCTCAGCCAGGTAGAGGTGGAGGTCAGGGAGGTAGAGGTCACCCTAGAGGGGGAGGCCACACTAGATATTATTCCCTTCCTACTCGTACCGAGGTTGACTCCTCCGATTCTGCCATCATAGGTATTGTCCTGGTTTGTCACATAAATGCATCAGTTTTATTCGATCCAAGCACCACCTATTCTTTTGTATCTTCTTATTATGCCTTACATTTTGGTGTATCTCAGGATTCTTTGAGTTCCCCTATTTATGTTTCTACTCTGGTGGGAGATTCTCTTGTTGTGGAATGTATTTATCATTAGTGTGTGGTTGATTTTAGTGGTGTTGAGACCAGTGCGGATTTATTATTGCTCAGCATGGTAGATTTTAATGTTATATTGGGCATGGATTGGTTTTCGCCCCATTATGCCATTCTCGATTGTCATGCCAAAACCGTGAAGCTGGTTATGCCAGGTGTACCACGAGTAGAGTGGAGGGGTACCTTAAATCATACTTCCAATAGAGTTATTTCATTCCTTATGGCTCATTATATTATCGAGAAGGGGTGTGACACGTACCTAGCTTATGTGAGAGATGTCAGTATTTATACCCTTATAGTTGATTCAGTCCCAGTAGTAAAAGATTTTTCTAATGTGTTTCGGCTGATCTTTCGGGCATGGCGCCCGATAAAGATATTTATTTTGGCTTTGATCTATTATTGGGCACTCATCCCATTTCTATTCTTCTGTATCGTATGGCCCCTCCTGAGTTGAAGGATTTGAAATATCAGTTACAAGAATTGTTAGATAAGGGAGTGTATCACCTTGGGGTGTTCCTGTCTTGTTTGTGAAGAAAAAGGATGGTTCTATGCGTATGTGCATTGATTATCACCAGTTGAACAAAGTTACAGTGAAGAATCATTATCCTTCGCCCCATATTGATGATTTGTTTAACCGACTACAAGGTGCATAAGTGTTTTCTTAGATTGACTTGCGTTCAGGTTACCATCAGTTGAAGATTGGGGAGCCAGATATACCGAAGACTACTTTCAGGACTCGGTATAGTCATTACCAGTTCCTTGTTAAGTCATTTAGGCTGACCAATGCCCCAACAGCCTTTATGTATTTGATTCATAGTGTGTTCCAGCAACATCTTGACTCGGTCATCATTGTCTTTACTGATGATATTTTGTTATACTCTCGGAGACGGGAAGATTATGAGCAGCACCTGAGGACAATGCTTCAGACTTTGAGGGAAAAGAAGTTATATGCAATGTTCTCAAAATGGGAGTTTTGGTTGGATTCGGTGGCATTCTTGGGCCAGTGGTATCGAGTGAAGGTATAGATTTGGATCCGAAGAAAGTGCAAGCAGTGCATAGTTGGCCCAGACCATCCTCAGCTACAGATATCCATAATTTTCTTGGCTTGGTGAGTTATTACCGTCGATTTGTTGAGGGGTTTTAATCTATTGCAGCACCTATGACCAGGTTGACCCATAAGGGTACTCCGTTCCAGTGGACGGAAGAGTGTGAGATGAGTTTTCAAAAGCTCAAGACAGCTTTGACTACAACACCAGTGTTGATATTGCCTACGGGTTCAGGATCTTATACTTTCTATTGTGATTCCTCGAGGATTGGCCTTGAGCGATATTGATGTAGGACGTTAGGGTGATTGCCTACGCATCCAAATAGTTGAAGGTACATGAGAAGAATTATTTTGTCCATGATCTTGAGTTAGCTGCTATAGTTCACGCCTTGAAGATCTAGCGTCATTATTTGTACGGTGTGCCTTGTGATATTTATACTGATCACCAGAGTTTGCAGCATCTGTTCAAGCAGAAGGATCTTTATTTGCATCAGAGGAGGTGGTTAGGGCTGCTGAAGGAAAATGATATCATTATTTTGTATCACCCTAGAAATGAAAATGTGGTGACTGATGCTTTGAGTCGCCAGGAAGAGATTTTGAGGAGTTTGGCTTATTTACCGACAGCGAAGAGGCCCATGGCGATGGATGTTCGGGCCTTAGCCAACCAGTTTGTGAGATTGGATCTTTCCCGTAATTGTTAGGCTTACCTAGTCGTAGTGACTAGGTGTCGTCAGGATAGTTCACGGAGGGTGAATTGGGGACGTGAAAAGTAAGTGCTGACGTGGAATAAAGAGTGTGCACGCTCTCTTAAAGGCAAGTGAAAGTTACAAAAAAAAATAAAATTGATTAACAGGTACAAGTGTAATCTTTTGTTTGGACATTACATAATTAATTACATCTAATTAATTAGTCTTGTTCATCTTCTAAACCTCTTATCGTACGAACAATGGGGACATCATTTTAATGACGAAATGTCGGAGCGAAAATCAAATACAATGCAAAATCAACCAAGAAATCAAAAGCAGATATGTTTAATCATAGAAACAGAGCAACAACAAGAGGGAGGAACGAGCATGATTCAGTAAGAGCATATGAACAATGAGAATGGTCAACAACAATGGAGCTTTGCTGGAGCAAGGGTCTTCGTCAGAGTTTTGTTTACCGGCCAGATCTTATAATATCAAACAAGTATTATATAAAACCCATCAAATGAGGCTTTTTCCTTTTGGCCGAATATGGTAATGAAGGACTACAAATAGAAAAATAAGGAAGAAGGAGAAAACGGTAAAAAAAAGTTTTTAAGTAAGAAATAAACATTTTAGGTGTGTGTGTTTTACCACCTTGAATGCATCTGGTTGTAGCTTTTTAAGGGTCAAATAATTTTATTTTAAAATAGTTCGGGGGATAACAGGACCCCTAAAAAGAAAAAGTGTGTAGTTGGTAATATGTTTATAGGTCGGGGAGGATTTTATACATTATCCCTAACTTGTTACCCAAGTTTGTCAAGGTTTTACTAGGCATAGCCGGGACCACATAAATAATAAGAGTCTACTAATTATAGTACTAATTAAAAAATTATGAACAATTAAATCCTACTATAATTAATTGCATATTATTCCACTAAAAACTACAATTGAACTCCTCAATATTAATTTTAAAAATTCATTAACACTTATTTTAACTCCCCTTGTTAAGATTAAAAATACCAATTAATTAAACTAAATCACTGACAATTTCATTTAATCAACTTATTAAGTCCGTCATAATTCCACTTAAAATATTTCATGTGACAGATACAAAATCTATCGGCTGGGTTTTCACATGAAAACTTATAAGCTTACATAAATGGGTATCATCAAACTCAAAACCGAGTCACAGATTCTATCAACTAAGTATTATTTCACAAATGATATTCGTTATTGTCCAATTTATCACGCATACACTAACTCTTAATAGAGTTGTACTTTTTGATAAATCAAAATAATTAAAAAATCACATTAATCATAATAATTATATCAACATTAGGAGTATAACCTCTTTTAATGAATTAGAGGAAATGTATTATATATAATCAGTACAAAGATATATTTTCTCCACGTGGTTCATTCAATATATACTAAGTATACTAACACAAGAAGTCGGAGTAAAATCACTCTCATAATCAAGATAAATTATACTTTAATCTTGTGCTACAATCATTAATATATTTTTTCCAACAATATATTCAATTGTGAACATAATTTATTAATTATAAGAACCGACAATTTAATCTTCTGTACATAAACTATGACTCCATATACTAAATTGTCTGCTACATAACTAAAGGACAAACATGTAACAAATGATCTATTTAAAATAATACTTTATTGAATTGGATTGTAACGACCCGACCCGTCGTCTCATAAGTTACCACTCCGTTTCCCCATTTTCTACTTATTTATGCTTCATTATCCGTGTCTTGTGTGATCGGGTTGGTTTGGAGAGGTTTTGGTAGGAAATAAGACACTTAGTCTCTTTAAGGAAGGCTTAGTTTGGAAAAGTCAACTAGATGTTGACTTATGCGTTAGGGGGCTCGGATGTGATTTCCGATGATTCGGTTAGCTTAGGGGGATGATTTGTAACTTAGGAGTGTGATCGACAGTGGTTTTGGAGGCCCGGTGTAGAATTAGGCTTGAATTGGCGAAGTTAGTATTTTGGCGAATTCCGGTTGATAGGTGAGATTTTGATCCGAGGGTCGGAATGTAATTTCTAGAGTTGCTATAGCTTTGTTATGTGATTTGGGATGTGTGTGTAAAATTTTGGGTAATTCGGAGGTGATTTGGTTGGGTTTTTTATCAAATGCATGTTTCAAAAGTTTTAGAAGAACTTAGGCATGAATTCAATGTAATTGGTCAAGTTTGAATGAGGTTTCAGGATGTATTGGTGCTTTTGGTTGAGGTCCCGGGGGCCTCGGGGTGATTTCGGATGGCTAACTGGAAAAGTTTGGACTTGTGCAATTTCAGATTTTGTTTTTACTCGCATTTTTTCACCTGGGGCTAGGGAACTGCAGGCGCGGTATCGCAGATGCATGAATGGCATCGCAGAAATGGAGAGGCTCTGGAAGGCCTGGGACCGCAGATGCAGATGCAGGACCGTACCTGCGGAACCGCAGATGTGGCTATTGGACTGCAGATGCAGTAGGCGGAGTTTAATAAATTTCCACAGATGCAGAATATTGATCGCAAAATCGGGTAGTTGACCGCAGATGCGGTTATGACTAGGCAGAAGTATTTAAGGTTCTTCTTCGTGAATTTTTAAGGGTTTATTCATTTTAACTTCGGACTTGGTGATTTTTGGGCGATTTTTAGAGAGGGATTTCAAGGATCTTCGATAAGGTAAGGATGTTTTTTTTACCTAAAACACGATTCTATGGTGTTATATAATGAATTAGGACTGAAAATTTAAAGAATTAAAGGACAAATAATGGAGGTTTAGGGCTTGAACTTAAGAGAGCTAAAATTGAGGATTTGAAGGGTCGATTGAACTCCGATTCTTGTGTTTTTGATATGTATAAACTCGTAGGGATATAAGGAGTCTAATGATGTGAAAATTTCTAAGTTTTGAGAAGTGGGCCCAGGGCGAGGTTTGCTAATTTCGGGATTTTTAATATTTTTTGATTGTTTTCGATTAGGTTTTGTTCCCTTAGCATATTGTAACGTATTAGTTATGGCTTTGGTCAGATTTGACGCACAAGGAGGCCAATTTGAGAGGCAAGGTCATAGCGAGCTAGAGTTTTGGCTGGCTTAAGGTCAGTAATGAATGTAAATGATGTCCCGAGGGTTTGAAACCCTAGATTTGCACATCGTAGTGCTATATTGAGGTGAGACACATGCTTGATGATGAGCACGGGTCATTTACTATTGGGGATTGGGATTTGGTCTGTCCCGAGTGATGTTTTGCCGCGTAATTGATTGAAACTTATTTGATATCATTATTATTTGGACTAACTGTCACAATTGGGCTTCGTGCCAACTATTTGAACCTTTCGGGGATTGCTATTACTGTTTTCTCACTATTTTGATATATTTCTTGAACTCAGTCCTATTATTTAATATTTTTTTACAACTTGGCCACTTTTTCTCAAATTTGAAACTTAAATGATATTTCTAATGATGTTTTGGGTCGAGAACTACTATTTTATTATGGCCGAGGGGCTTATGTGTTTCTGGACTGAGCAAGGGATCGGGCTGCGCGTCACAACAGTATTATATTGATATTGATATGAGGTCGAGGGCCTAGTTGATGCCACGAGATGACTTGTTATTGCTCTTAGGGCATAAGGGGCCCCTCCCAAAGTCTACACACCCCTAGTGAGCGCCGCCGACGATAAATAAATGGATCGGGCTGCACACCGCATCAGGTACTGGAGGGTACCGTATTATGTGTTGATTTTTCCATCTATATCTGTCACTTAATTGCTTAATTACTGTAGCATTTCGACATTTTGATTTCGTTGTTTTATTCATTTCATTCCACTTGATTTTAACTGTCGCATAATAGATTACTTTGTTTATTCCATGATTTGTTATTCTCAGTCATTATATATGCTTATTACTCACTGGGTCGGAGTACTCATATTACTCTCTGCACTTTGCGTGCAGATCAAGGTGAATCTGAGGCTAAGTGAGGATTTCCTATTGAGCAGCACATATCCGGGAGCATCGAGGTAGATGCAATGGCATCTGCAACCCTGATCTCTCCCTTCTATCCTTTGTTTTTATTTATTATTCCCCTAGAGTGACATGTATTAGATTGGTTAACCTGTATTAGAGGCTAAGACTTGTGGCACCAGACTTTTTGGGCTATGTAGAAGAATTATTATTTGAAATTCCACATTTTTAACTCTTATTTCAGACTTCTAGTATTATAACTTGGTAATTTATCTGCATTAGTCAATAATAAACTGTATGAGAATTGGGTTAAGTTGTTAATTGGTCAGGCTTGCCTAGCAGTGTGTTTGGCGCCATCATGACCGGAGTTGGGGATGTGACAAGTTGGTATCAGAGCCTAGGTTACTTGGTCTCATAAGTCATGAGACGGTTTAGTAGAGTCTCGCGCATCGGTACGGAGACGTCTTTATTTATCCTCGAGAGGATGCATAACCTTTAGGAAAAACTTCATCTTCTTGAAATTCTTGTCGTGCAAACTTGTTGATTCGAGTACTAAACTTCTATTTATTATATTCTCTAACTGATGGTGAGTACTCGCGCTACCAGACGAGGAGGACGACCCCCAGTACCACGCACTGAGGCCACCAGGGGCCGTGGATACGGTCGTGGTCATGGAAGAGGCAGAGCAGCTGGGCAGCACCTGTCGATCCACCAGTTGCCCCAACTCAGGATTAGGCTCCTACTGTGGATACTCCAGTAGCACCTGTTCAGGCACCAGTTGTGCCTATTGTGAAACCCTAATAGCCGCCTGCCCCCTCTTCGACCTCAAATCACCAAAATCCATGGCTAATCTAACCATGGACGACCTCTACACACCACATACTGCTCCCACATGCCTGCTCACTGAATATTCGAGGCTAGACCTCAAGGGTCTTCATCAAGCCCTTGGTCGATTCGAGATTCTTTGGTCGTTTCCGTCCTTGCTCCGGCGTATTTTGGCCTCTTGAGCCTGGATTTGACCTTATCAATTTAGATCCATTCTCGTGACTTACAAGCCTTTCTCGTCTTTTGGGGTTCTCAGAAGCCCTAGCCTATTCGAGGTTCCTTTTCATTTATTCTTTTAGATTTGTGCTAGATCTATGCTGTTGGTAATATTTTAGGGTTTTTCCCCAAATTTCCTCTTTCAAAACTATTCAAATCAATTTTAGGTTTTTCTTAAAATGGCTCCTAAAATGTTTTCTAATTCTTTTACTCTCCCTTATGTGTGTTTATGCTCGTTGTTTTATTTCCTATTATGTTCGAGGTTGTTCTCTCTTTTCTTACCGGATTTCTATAGAGATTCTTTTACTTTTGTGTTCACATGTTAGCCTAGGTTGTTGACTTACTTTTTGCTATATGTGTTCAAGCTCATTCTTGAATTTTGTTTATAAAGTTCCGCTGATTATGTTCTTGCCTACTTTTGTCTTAACGCTCGTGGTTTTCTCTTGTTTCTGTTTGTGCATGTCTGCATATCTGTGTCACCTTTTGTGCATTCTAGAACTTTCATGTGAGGAATTTTGGTTTCTTTTGAGGTTTCTGAATGTTTCTTCTGAGGTTATCTGCTATGTGTTTTGTCTGGTTCTCATCTCTAAATCGGTTTAACCTCGCATGCCTGATGTTGTGCACTCTTTATATACGCTGGTTGTCCTTACAAAATAACTTTCTGTCTTAGACTAATTTCCGGCTTCCTTGTGTAAGGTTGATTGAATCTTTCCTTGACTGGTTTTAGAACTTTCTTTAGCATTTCAAATCCCTTATTTTTGGCTGGGTTCATTGTTGATTTTTTAATCCTTGATTCCCTAATTTACTATGTGTTAATTGATTTACCGTGTTCTTGCCTTATTTAAGCTGACCGTGTGTTTTAAAGATTCTTTCCTTTATTAAAACCCCTATGTATTCACCCCTTATTTGTATGCTATGCACAATATGCTTACTTGATCTCCTTCCTTAAATAACTCTTGCCCTTTATCGTTAAAATTTGGATTCCTCAATTAAAGGTATTTTCTGCTACCGATTGATTCTAATTGATGCATGGTTATTTTATTACATTGTTCCCTGCTTGATTTCAAACTATAAATACTCTTGTCCTTTCTCTTTGAACACACACGAACACAGAACGCAGTTTTTGTGTTGTTGTGGACTTGTTTGCTCTACTTTCCCTTGCACTCTTTTGCTTCTCAACTGGTATGTCTCAGTTGGTTTACATGCTTCTACCACAATGTGTTTACTTCTGCCCACTTCTGTCCAATTCTTTTAGTTGACATTTGCTTCTAGCATATTGTAACATGTTCCCCCCTTTCCTTTGTAATCCAATATTTAAATTATGTATGCCCCATGTCAGTTGCTTGTCATGAATTTGATACTTTATGGATCCCAAACCCTCATACCCCTTTATATGTGAGTTATGGTTCAACGCATGACAACACTCTAATATTGTTGTCCATGATTCTGGATTGGATTCTTTGAATCCCAAACTCTATCAGTTCCTATTCCCTTCCCCCTTTATGTGTTTTTGAGCTTTATACTTGGGTCTGGCAGTGTCCTAATACCAGACCCTGGTCTGACCTTCAAGGGTTTTCTCGTAATGTGTTTCACCAAGCAGGTGATCAGGGGTGTGCCAGCCTTCTTTCTGGCTAGGTATGACCACCACCTGTCATGTCTCCCCAATCCCTCTTTCAGTTTGCACTTACTCTTAGCTATTAAGTTATGCCCCTCTCTTGAAAGCCATGCTTTGGGACCCCCTGAGCTCCCTCTGAACTTGGATGCCTGAAAGATGGCTCTTTCACACTGCATTGTTTCTATTCTAATGGTATCTTGGGTGTAAGTAATGCCGAGAATCCCTAAGATTCCTTTGAAATTTGAAACACCCTGGATAAAGAGAAGGCTTTGGAAATCTGGATCTCGGAAGTGGCTCAATCGCATATTATTAGACATTAAGGTTGAATTAGGCTGCTCGGATCTAGCTATTAGCTTCTGATGTATTTTTTCTATATTCCTGGTTTGTAATAACTTGTATAAACTCGTGGAGTATAGTAAAGGGATGTGGGAGGGGCCTTTACTTTCTTGCATCAAAAGGGTAGAAATCATGATCTTAGGACTTTATTATTTAACCATCTAGAGATCCTACCTATAGGACCATTTTAATCACATAGAAATCATGTCTATAGGACTTAACGTTCGCTTTCTGCAATTATGCATATAGAAGTCCTACCTATAGGAGTTAATTTTCTGCAGATTTATAGATATCATGCCTATAGTATGTGCATACGCATGACATTAGGCAAACTTTAGGATTAATAAATAAGCTTCCATCCACAAGTTTATTAATAGGTTCGGTAATCAATAACTTGTAGATATCATGTCCATAGGAGCTTCTTTTGAATCAAACTCGCTTAGCCTGTTTAACAACAGTAGCAATTGATTAACCGTTTCTTACACGCCTAAGTCAGTAAATGTTTTCCAAAAAGTAGTCTGTAATAAAACTTGTTTCAAATCAGCGTGTACTTTTCCCTAAAAATCTATTTCTTTAACTGGCATATCTTTTCTGAAACTGCTTCTTTCTAATATTCTGCCCAAACGTGTTTTCCAACTCAATTCCTGTCTTTCGAACTTGTCGTTTTAAATCAGTTCTGCAACTCACTCTTTTCTTTAGATAACTCTGTCCCTTCTGGAATTTTCAAAACTTTTTTTTGTGTTTAATCACTATTAGGAAATTTGTTTTCCCTTTTGAACTAGTCTCTAAATGTCTGCATCATACCCTTTTTCTTCAAAACCCTTCTGTATTATCATCTTCTAAAATCAGTACTTTCTTAAATCAACTCGCGATTAATTCAGTGCCTTAATCTCTGACAACTGTATCCGAGTTGCCTAATGCAGACTTTCTGTCCAAATATATGTGTTAAACCAGTCCACTAACTTCTTAATTTTAATCTAACCCCCAAAATAAGTATTTGTCAAGGTATGCTAAACTATATGATTATTTGATTTCTGGGGGTTTGTTTGAGCCATATTTTCTTGTTTATTCTTCCCTTTATTTGATACTTGTTTTGAATGTCAAGCTAGAATTTTATCCTTTAATATCCACAAAGGCCTCCATCCCTTTCTTTCCTTTTAGGATTAGAATTCGTAATATCCCAAGACTGATAGGATTGGAATGGGTATTAGCATGCGATAAGTAAACGATATCGTTCCGCGCTTTAATACCTTAACGGTGTGGGAAGGGTAGACATGGAGATGATGATTACACGATGACACTATGTGTACAATTGGGTACCAGTGTTGTTCGAATGATCCATGTAATGTATAAACCTAGGACTCCCCTCGCCTTTTATTAGTTTAATAATTTTTTTTTGAACTTTAAAAGTTTCTGCACTTTCAACTTCTATTTCTCACACGATTTTTTGGTTTGCTTGCACTAATTGCTTGATTTTTCCCCTCTACTTGCACATTTCTTTTACAACTAAACTGCTCCATTTCTGAATTTCAGCACTTCTTTTAACCTTTTTGTGCTTTCTATTATACTTGTTAGTTTATTCGCATTTGCATTTAAAGTCAAAATTGTAGCATGACCGGGAACCACACTAGTGGATCTTGAGGGATGTCTAACACCTTCCCCTCGAGATAATTTCAAGCCCTTACCTAAAACTCTGGTCTACATCTTTAATTCTTCTAAAAGTGTCCTAATGCACTATAATCATTAGGTGGCGACTCTCCAAACTCCAAACTCCAAAAACCCAATTCCCAAGCAGGATAAGAGTTGTCTTCCCGAATGTCGTGAACCCGATTCCGCGAGGAAAAAGGGGGCGTCGACAGCATGGCGACTCTGATGGAGATTCTTTAGGCTTTTACCATTGCATGCTATATGTGACTTTACCTCTTTCTTTATTGCTTTGTTTAATGACTCTATTTGAAACTGACTTGTTTTTTTTTGTTTTTTTTTTCTTTAATTACTTTCATTTACCATTTTTCATCAATGTTGTTGTAATTTTGAGCAATCATTGTAAACTTTATTGTATGAACGTGAAAATATGTGTCAATATGTTTCATTCTTGTAAACTGCATTTTCAACATCATATTCCACTCGTACCAAACAAATACTATAGCAACGCTTATAATGAGTAGTTTTGCGCTTCCAATACTATCACCCCTTAAATTTGGAAAAGGCATATTGTGATAAAACCAGTCGATCAGCGGTGCAGTCGATGGGTCCATGACTTTCCCTCTTTAGTTGTCCACTCAAGGGTACCTGTCTAATACCCCAATAGAAACCTTACTCCATTTAAACTGTACATACATCATGGTCAAATCTAGCCGAGTCAGTTATGTTGTCCACACAATGACTCATTAATATAGCCTTGTCCAAAGTCCACCGGGTTTCCTTGAAACCCAAACGGATGCCTCCATGTTCTGTGCATTTATTTGGAGAACTTAAGTGCTCGCTATGCTAATTATCAATTTAAATAGTCGAGTCTGGTGGGGGTAAGGGCCTAACACTCTGTTTTGTAGAAAATGAGGCACAAGATCCCCAGATTTGGCATGGTAACCAACATTCATCCAAGGCTGCCGAACTGGTGGAACGACCTCCATTCTAGTAATCAAACACTCGTCCGCAAGTACTTATGGAATTTGCCTTCTCTCCTAGAGATTTAGACTAACAACAGAATCATAAAGGCTGCAACATTGCTCTGGGATAGTGACAAGTCTGTGTTCCGCTTTGGTGATCTTGAAATAACTCCTTTACTTGAAGAGATAGGGGGTTTACCTGGAATTCCTTGGGAGACTCTGGGTTTGCTTATGCTAGAGAATTGTAAAGGAAGGGGTTTCCTTAAAATGATGGGACTGAAGAAAAACCTAGACTTGACTTTCTTGAAAGACTCCTATATCCCATTTGACTATCCATACGAGAGGTACGACCATAGCAAGTCATACAGCACCTATTCAAATGAATTTGCTATCACCTCATTGGGGCATGTCCATAGAAGGGTCCTTGTCTTCATGTTTTGCTTTTTGAGGATGGTCGTGTTCCCTATGAAGAAGGCTAGGATCCACACCAGACTAGCCACGGTAACCAAAAATTTGATGGAAGGGATTGGTGGGCAAACTTTCAGCATAGTGCTCATGATCGTCACCAAGATATACCGCACCCTGAACAAATGTCAACAACAAGGCAGTCATTTTGAGGGTTGCAACTTATTACTTCGGTTTTGGCTCATGGAACACCTCCAGAATGGAAAATACAGACAAGAGATCCTACGCAGAGATTGGGATGATCATATCTCCTTCCATCAGCCAAGGCGTATGAACTATATGCCTAAAATGTTCGCTCATCCGGAGGACGCCAGAGGATGGGTAGAATTGTTCAAAAATCTAAAAGAAGACCAGGTGCAATGGATGTTTGAGTGGTTCCCCACTGATGAATTCATTGTTTGATCCCGAGATGCGCCATTTCTCTTACTGATTGGTGTGAGAGGGACTTATCCTTACTTTCCTCTCTGAGCCATGAGGCAAGCAGAAAGAAAACAAATCATACCAAGGGTCGATAAAACGAGTCACCTCAGGGCCGATTTCCAGGTCGACGAAGCCCTCACAGGTGCCAAGCTCAACATTTGTTGCATTGCAAAATCATTTTGGTGAAAGAATCTAGTGAGCCAAATAGGTACCACGCCAGTTGTGTACCGCATTATTTGGGTTGGTTAGCAGATAATGGCATGGGTCATCCAGGATTCGTTCGAGGTCACAGAATCATTGACGAGCATGCTGATGCACGGGTTAAGTATAATCAACTGCGCAAGAGAATTCGAGAGTGTGAAAGTGAGCATCGGGAACAACGAGGCACCAAAATTAGGACACGATTTATATTACCGCACAATGTGTTTAAATACTACAATATTTTTCTCATGACCCGTACTAACTTGTTACCTTTTTTGTTTTTCTTTTATTTTTTATTCCCCTCCCCAAATGTTAGTTCGTGCATTTTGGCACCATCAGCATACTCCACAAGATTCAAGGGCCCTCCACCTCCTCCTCCCTCGAGTCCTGTCCGAAACAAGAATAGAGGTCAAATAGGAGATACAAGCGCAAAAAAGGAGATTGAGATCTCTCAGGGTACCCCGATTGCTAAGAAAACTGCTACTCAACTGGATCAAAAGTTAATGAAATTCCGAGAAGAGCTGGATCAGGTTCGGAATCTGGAGAACCTGTCATTTTCTCTCACCGCTCCTGATGTCAACACCCAGAATCCCGCACCTCCACAAAACTACCCACAACCGCAGATACAACCCACTCATACTCAACACTGCAACACATTCCACACTTCAAACAACACTCCACTACTCATCCCCGAGCCACTGAACACCACAAATGATCATCTACACAACACTCTTATTTACACTTAGCTAATCTCAAATGCACCTGAGTCTGATGACAAAGACTCCCTTATCAGGAACTTAGCAGTAGAACTTAAGAAATTGTCCAGCCGAGTTAAGGGCGTGGAAGGTAACAGAGGTATCGAGGGGTTAAATTATGAAGACTTATGCACTCAACGAGATGTTGAACTTCCGGAGGGGCACAAACCTTCCATGTTCGAAATATTTGATGGAACAGGAGATCCCAAAGTCCACCTGAGAACCTATTGCAATAAGCTAGTTGGGGTTGGAAGAGATGAGAAGATCCGTATGAAGCTTTTCATGAGGATCCTGAAGGGAGATGCACTATCCTGGTACATTAGTTAGGACCCCAATAAATGGACAAGTTGGGTAGGTATGGCATCGGACTTCATGGATAGATTTCGATTCAATACAGAGAATGTACCAAATGTATTCTACATACAGAATTTGAAGAAGAAACCCACCGAAACATTCTGCGAGTATGCCACTCATTGGAGGTCAGAATCAGCAAAAGGCAGGCCGACTCTAAAAGAAGAACAAATGAATAGATTCTTCGTCCGGGCTCAGGATCCCCAATATTATGAGAGGTTGAGGCTGATCGAGGGTCAAAAGTTCTCTAATATCATCAAACTAGGAGAAAGAATAGAAGAGGGCATTAAGAATGGTATGGTTACAAATCTCGAAGCATTTCAAGCCACCAATAAGGCTTTACAAACTGGTGGTGCATCCAAGAAGAAAGATGTAAGTGTCGTGATGGTTGCACAGGGAGCCAGATCACCACCAAAATACCACACTTACCTATCACCCCCACTTACATATCGGCCCATCCTGAATTACCAAGCACCTGCACCCTCCTATCCACCTCCCGTTTACCAATCCTCTCCACCTCTCACATACTAACCCAGCTCACCCAGATACTCTCAACCAACACCTTTTTACCAAGGTTATAACTCTCAACCCTCTCACTACCAATCACCACCCACCCATCAAAATTTTCCAAGACCCAGACCAAATTTTGACCGTAAACCTCCCAAACAATACACAGCCATCGCTAAACCGATTGATCGGCTATATGAAAGACTTAAAGATGCGGGTTACGTCACTCATATCCCAGCCAAAGCTCCAAAAAATCCCTCCTAGTGGGTCAACCCCAACAAGACCTGTGCATATCACTCTGGCATGAAAGGACATACCCTTGACGAGTGTAGTTCGTTGAAAGACAAGATTCAGACCCTGATCTACAATAAGGTTATTATAGCAAAGGAGCCTGCTCCTAATGTTCATAATAACCCCCTACCTGACCACAAAAGTGGAGACATTCATATGATCGAGATCAAGGATGATTGGGACCCTAAAGGGTCGATAGGTTTGATTGCGGAAGGGGATAAACTAAAGAAACCGGCGGTTACGCTTAACCCAATTGTTGTGCAGAATTAGCCCTCTAGGGACGACAAAGTAAATATGTCTATACCTATTGAATTTGAAGCTCCTCCATCTACAAAGGTGCCCGGACCAATCGAGTTTGAATTCGGAGTTCCAAAGGCACCTACACCCTTTGAAGTTCCTATGTTACCACCAAGGGTGCATATTCCAATGGAAATGACTGACAGAATACCATTCCACTCAAATGTCATACCATAGGATTACACTGCCGAAGCTAGAAGAAAAGGAAAAACCAATACAGGAGAAACGATTGCCACACAAGGACTGACTAGAACAGGAAGGGCTTACACCCCAGAGCACCTAGCTGAGTCCAGTAAGCAAGCCCCAGGACGGTCTATTGAAGCTGGACCCGACGATCTTTGGAGGAAAGTACAGGCTAAGGAGTACTCAGTTGCTGAACAATTGAACAAAACACCAGCACAGATATCTATCCTGGCTCTTGTGCAGAGTTGAGACACTCACAGGAACGCCTTAATGAAGATACTAAGCAAAGCCTATATGCCCGGAAATATAACCAGGGGTGAAGTGGTGAATATGGTGGGGCAAGTGTTGGAGAGCCATAAAATAACCTTCTACGAAGACAAGTTGCCGCCAGAAGGTTTGAGCCACAACAAGGCACTGCACATCACTGTGCAACATGAAGATTATTTCATCACTAGAGTCCTGATTCATGTAGGATCGAGCCTTAACATCTGCCCGCTGATAACTCTTAGAACCTTGGCAAAAAGCCTACATGAGATCAAAGATGGGGATATCAACGTCAAAGCCTTCGATGGGTCTCAGAGATCTACTATTGGAGAAATCAGCCTATGCTTGCAAATGGGACCAACATGGTTCGATGTCGACTTCCAAGTAATAGACATCCCGTCATCCTACAACTTGCTATTGGGACACCCCTGGATCCACGCTGCCGGAGTTGTAGCAACGACCCTGGATCAGGCGGTAAAGTTTGAATGGAACCACCAAGAGGTGATCATTCATGGTGATGGTAGTAACCCTATATATACTCGCCAAACCTTCCCGATGATTAGAGGCAAAAAATAGGCAGAGAAACATACCACCATATTGAAAGGGTCAAAGCTGTAGATAAGGATAAATGGTGGGACAACAAGATCGAAAGTATCCTGAATTGGTATGGGTACAAGCCTGGAAAGGGACTCGGTAAAAATCTTTAGGGGATCACTAAGCCCATCAAACTAAATAAGCATGGTACTACCTTTGGCTTAGGGTACGACTACACTTGGGAAGAATTCAAGAACTGGTCACCACCATGGCGCGGCCCCTACTATCTATTAGAGTTTCCGATACCTAGCCTGGAATAGACCTTCAAACCGGAAGATACTATATATGGGTCGGAAGAAGATAAAGTGTTGGCGGCCATGAAGAATTTGTTCCTGGAGGATGATGATATGGATTGTTGTGTTCTTTTTGAGGAGGAAGGGGAGGAAGCCTCTCCATACAAGCTGTGAATAGAGGGGACCGCCTCAGCAACTGGTCAATTAGGATCGTTAGGGCTCAAAAGGCTTCGGGGTATCAAGGCTAAACAAAAGCACAATGCATCTCATTTTTAGCTTACTTTACTAGTTGATTTGCTTTCCGCATTGTATTTTATTTCGAAAAGAGCTCCGATGTTTCAAACAATTATAGATTTAATAAAAGCATTTCAATTTATCATATATATCTCACTTATTATTTTCTCTATCATTTACTCTATTTTATACAACATTACTATTACTTATCTTGATGATGAACCAACGACTGTGACTTGCAACGAAACAACGCAACAAAAGGACATAGGCCCAGAAGAAGATGATATACCTAAAGAGGTCGTCAGAGATATTGAGAATTTTGAAAATAGACCTAAATCCAACCTGCAAGAAACTGAGGTCATTAATTCGGGAGATACAGAAAATGTCAAAGAAACTCGCATCAGTGTTCACTTGTCGCCATCAGAGAAGGAAGAATATACATAATTTCTAAGGGAATGTGAGGAAAAATTTGCCTGGTCTTATGATGACATGACTGGTCTCAGCACGTCCATTGTAGCTCACAAACTACCAACAGATCCAACCTGTCCGCCGGTAAAACAGAAGCTCAGGAAATTTAAGCCCGACATGAGTTTGAAAATCAAAGAAGAGGTTACTAAGCAAGTCAAAGCTAAGGTTCTAAAAGTGGTAGAGTATCCAACATGGTTAGCCAACATCATGCCAGTACCAAAGAAGGGTGGGAAGGTTAGAATATGTGTCGACTACCGGGATCTCAACCGGGCCAGTCCCAAAGATGACTTCCCCTTGTCAAACATACACATTCTTATCGACAACTGCTCCAAGCATAAGTTGTAGTATTTTGTTCATTATTTCTCCGGATATCATCAGATATGGATGGACGAGGAATATACAAAGAAAACGACTTTCATCACGCCGTAGGGAATATATTGTTACAAAACGATGCCATTTGGGTTGAAGAATGCTGGCCCCACCTATATGAGAGCCATGACTACTATCTTTCACGAGATAATACATAAGGAGATCGAGGTATATGTGGACGATGTCATCATCAAATCTAAGAAAGCCACTGATCATATGGAAGATTTGAGAAAGTTCTTCAACACACTGAGAAGGTATAATCTGAAACTGAATCCCACCAAGTGTGCATTCGGGGTTCCTGCCGGAAAACTACTTGGTTTAATCTTGAGCCATCGAGGGATAGAATTGGACCCGTCAAAGGTCAAATCCATTCAAGAATTTCCACCGCCAAAGAACAAGAAGGACGTGATGAGTTTCTTGGGAAGACTCAACTATATTAGCCGGTTCATAGCCCGGTCCACAGTTATTTATGAACATATATATAAAATGCTGAAGAAAGATGTTACTACTATATGGGCCGATGATTGTCAGAATGCCTTCGACATAATTAAGGAATTCCTGTCAACTCTGCCAGTCTTGGTTCAGCCCGAACCAGGGAGGCCTTTATTACTTTATCTCGCGGTTTTGGATGGAGCATTCGGTTGTGTTCTGGGGCAACGTGATGAAACAAGGAGGAAGGAGCAAGCCATCTACTATCTTAGTTAGAAGTTCACCCCGTAAGAGACCCTGTATCCTCTATTGGAGCGCACCTATTGTGCTCTGACTTGGGTAGCTCAGAAATTGAGGCATTATTTATGTGCCTACACTACTTATCTCATATCCAGGATGAACCTGTTGAAGTATATCTTTCAGAAGCCCATGCCCACTGGCAAGCTCGCCAAGTGGAAAATCTTGTTGAGTGAATTAGACATTGTTTACGTGACTCGAAAAGAAATCAAGGGCCAAGCCATAGCAGATCACCTTGCCGAGAACCTTATTGAAGGTGAATACGAACCCCTAAAAATGTACCTGATGAAGAAGTGTCCTTTTTACGAGAAGATATTGCAGAATCCTACGTTGGTTGGAGGTTGTTTTTCAACGGAGCCGCAAATTTCAAAGGAGTTGGCATAGGAGCAGTCCTAGTATCAGAAACCGGCCAGCACTACACCGTATCCGCCAAGCTCAGGTTCCCTTGCACAAATAATATGTCCGAATACGAAGCTTGCATCCTGGGACTCAAGATGACCATTGACATCAACGTTCAAGAGTTACTAGTGAACGAGGACTCAGACTTGCTCATACATTAGGTTCGATAAGAATGGGCAACCAAGAACTCTAATATACTCCCCTACTTGCATCACATACAGGAGTTAAGGAAAATATTCACAAAGATGGAATTTCAGCATGTACCCAGGGTCTAAAACGAGTTCGCTGATGCATTAGCTACTTTATCATCCATGACACAGCATCCAGACATGAATTTCATTGATCCTATCCCGGTAAAGATTTATGATCAGCCAACTTATTGTGCTCACGTTGAGGAAGAAGCAGACGGAAAACCATGGTTCCACGACATCAAAGAATACTTGACAATAAGATAATATCCAGAACTTTCCAATGCTACTCAAAATCGCACACTTCGAAGATTATCCAACAACTTATTTCACATCGGAGGAATCCTGTACATGAGGACTCCCGATTTAGGCTTTCTAAGGTGTGTCGAAGCAAAAGAAGCATCCAGACTAATGGACGGAGTGCACGCAGGTACATGCGGGCCGCACATAAATGGTTTTGTCTTAGACTATATCCATTACGTTCGCAAGTGCCATCGCTGTCAGAGACATGCAGACATGATAAAGGTGCCACCAAACGAACTTACTGCAACAAGCTCACTGTGGCCATTTGCCGCCTGGGGGATGGATGTCATTGGACCTATCGAGCCCGCCGCATCAAACGGGCACAGATTTATCCTGGTGGAAATTGATTATTTTACTAAATGGGTTGGGGCAGCATCATACAAAGTAGTGACTATGAAAGTTGTGGCAGATTTCGTCTGTGACCATATTGTTTGCCGATTCGGAATTTCGGAATCAATCATCAGTGATAATGGTTCCAATCTCAATAGCAACTTGATGAAAGCAATATGTGAGGCATTCAAGATCAAACACTAGAACTCTACAGCCTACAAGCCTCAGATGAATTGAGTTTTAAAGGTAGCCAACAAGAATATCAAAAAGATACTAAGGAAGATGGTCGAAAGTCACAAATAATGGCATGAGAAGTTATCATTCGCTTTACTGGGATACCGCACCACAGTCTGCACATCGGCCGGAGCAACTCCCTACATGATGGTCTATGGTACAGAGGTTGTCATCTCCGCCGAGGTAGAGATTCCCTCTTTAAAGATCATACAAGAAGAAGAGTTAGACGATGCATAATGGGTAAAAGGTCGCTACGAGCAGTTAGCCCTTATAGATGGAAAAAGGATAAATGCAGCTTTCCACGGTCAGTTATATCAAAACAGAATGTCCAGAGCCTTCAACAAAAGAGTTAAGCCAAGGATGTTTACACCGGGGCAACTGGTGTTGAAGAAAATATTCCCACATCAAGAGAAAGCCAAGGGGAAATTCTCTCCCAACTGGCAAGGTCCGTACATGGTTCACCGAGTTCTAACTAGAGGAGCCCTTATTCTTACAGAAATGGATGAAGAAGTCTGGCCAAAGCCAATCAACTCAGATGCAGTGAAATATTATGTGTAATCACCTATGATTGCTTTATGATGTAATTTGAACTATGCCTGACCTTATTCCCATTTAAGAGGGGATGCGTAGGTAGCCCTATGGGTTCGGTCACAATTTAATAAAAACTTCATATCCCCCTATTATTGGAACTGGGGCAGAATTTTTAGGACGACCCTCAAAAATCCGAAGTCAGTCTTCAGCCGCTCATCGGCGGGGATGTTAGCCAAGTGAACTGGGGCAGAATTTTGAGGAGGACCCTCAAAATTCCAAAGTTGATTTTTCATCTTTTCAGGCAGCCGTCAGAAGTGCCAGCCCAGTAAACTAGGGTAGAATTTTGAGGAGGACCCTAAAAATTCCGGAGCAAGAGAGGTTGCAATGTCTTCAACCACGTCATAGTCGTTGGTTTATCTAAAGAAAACTATTTTCTACTTGCATTATATTTACTAAATCATGCATAACTATTGTTCAAATATATGATGTTTAGCAATGCTACCCCAATAATATGTAACGTCTGAAGCCTGACCAAGTCTACGCACTTCATTCCTATCTGCACTACTTATTCTTTGGAGCGGCTGGTAGTGTTATATATTCGGGAGATTGTTTGATTGCATGCTGTCCTAATTTCTATCATATCAGATCGGGGCACTCAGTTTACTTCCCAGTTTTGGAAGTCTATTCTGCGAGAGTGGGGCACTTAGGTGCAGTTGAGCACAACTTTTCACCCTCAGACGGACAGGCAGTCCGAGCACACCATTTAGATATTGGAGGTTATACTACACACCTGTGTTATTAATTTCGGAGGGTCATGGAATCAGTTTCTACCGCTTGCAAAGTTTGCTTATAACAACAACTACCAGTCGAGTATTCAGATGACTCTGTATGAGGCTTTGTACGGGAGGCGGTGTAGATCTCCAGTTGGTTGTTTCGAGCCCGGTGAGGCTAGGCTACTGGTGATAGATTTGGTCCATGATGCTTTGGATAAAGTGAAGGTAATTCTGGAGAGACTTTGTACGGTGCATTCGAGGCAGAAGAGCTATGCGGATCTTAAGGTTCGAGATGTATCCTACATAGTTGGTGAGAAGGTCCTATTGAAGGTTTCGCCCATGAAGGGTGTTATGAGATTCGTGAAGAAAGAAAATTTGAGTCAGCGATTTATTGGGCCTTTTGAGATACTTCGAAGTATTGGGGATGTGGCTTGTGAGCTTGCCTTGCCATCCAGCTTGTCAAGCGTGCATCTAGTTTTTCATGTTTCTATGCTCCAAAAGTATATTGGAGACCCGTCCCATGTTCTGGATTTCAGTACGGTACATTTGGAGGATGATTTGACTTCTGATATAGAGCCAGCAGCCATTTTGGAGCGTCAGGTTCGGAAATTGAGATCAAAGTATGTAGCTTCAAAGAAAGTGCAGTGGAGAGGTCGGCCCGTGGACACGAGCGTTTGTTTAAGTTTAGGAGGATATGACGACCCGACCCGACCCATCGTCTCATAAGTTACCACTCTATTTTCACCATTTTTTGCTTCTTTATACTTCATTATCCGTGTCTATTGTGATCGAGTTAGTTTGGAGAGGTTTTGGTAGGAAATGAGACACTTAATCTCTTTAAGGAAGGCTTAATTTGGAAAAGGCAACCGGATGTTGACTTATGTGTTCGAGAGCTTGGATGTGATTTTTGATGATTTGGTTAGCTTCGGGGGATGATTTGTGACTTAGCAGTATGATCGAAAGTGGTTTTGGAGGCCTGGTGTAGAATTAGGCTTGAATTGGCAAAGTTAGTATTTTGGTGAATTTCGGTTGATGGGTGAGATTTTGATCCGAGGGTCAAAATAGAATTCCGAGAGTTGTTGTAGCTTCGTTATGTGGTTTGGGATGTTTGTGTAAAATTTTGGGTCATTCAGAAGTGATTTGGTTGGGTTTTTTATCAAATGCGTGTTTCAGAAGTTTTAGAAGAACTTAGACTTGAATTCGATGTAATTGGATAGTTTTGGTGTTGTTTGAGGTGTTTTGATAGTTGGGTCAAGTTCGAATGAGGTTTTATGATGTATTGGTGCTTTTGGCTGAGGTCCCGAGGGCCTCGTGGTGATTTCGGTTGGCTAACAGGAAGAGTTCGGACTTGTGCAATTTAAGATTTTGATGTTGCTGGTATTTTTGCACATGTGGCTGGGGAACTACATGTGCGCTATTGCATATGCGTGAATGGCAACGCAGAAGTGGAGAGGTTGTGGAAGGCATGGGACAGCAGATGCGGATGAAGGACCGCACCTGCGGAGCTGCAGATGCAGCTATTGGACTGCAGATGCGGTAGGCGGAGTTTAATGAATTTTTGCAGATGCGGAATATTGACCGCATAAGCGGGTAGTTGACTGCAGATGCAGATATGACTGGGCAGAAATATTTAAGGTTCTTCGCGAATTTTGAAGGGTTTATTCATTTTAACTTCGGTCTTAGTGTTTTTTGGACGATTTTGGAGAGGGATTTCAAGGAGCTTCGATAAGGTAAGGATTTTGGACCTAAAACATGATTCTATGGTGTTATTTCATGAATTAGGATTGAAAATTTAAAGAATTAATGGACAAAAAATGGAGGTTTAGGACTTGAACTTAAGAGATCCAAAATTGAGGATTTCAAGGGTCGATTGAACTCCGATTCTTGTGTTTTTGATATGTATAAACTCTTGGGGAGATAATGAGTCTAACCATGTGAAAATTTCTGAGTTTCGAGAAGAGGGCCTGGGGCTCGGGTTTGCTAATTTCCGGATTTTTAATATTTTTTGATTGTTTTCGATTAGGTTTTGTTCCCTTAGCATATTCTAACATATTCATTATGGTTTTGGTCAGATTTGACGCGCGAGGAGGCTGATTTGAGAGGCAAGGGCATAGCGAGCTAGAGTTTTGGCCGATTTGAGGTGAGTAATGAATGTAAATGATGTCCTAAGGGTTTGAAACCCCAGATTTTCGTATTGTAGTGCTATATTGAGGTGAGACATATGCTTGATGATGAGCGCGGGGTCGTTTACTATTGTGGATTGGGACTTGGTCCGTCCCGAGTGATGTTTTACCTCCTAATTGATTGAAACTTATTTGATATCGTTATTATTTGGACTAATTGTCATAATTGGGTCTCGTGCCAACTATTTGAACCCTTCGGGGATTGATATCACTCTTTTCTCACTATTTTGATATATTGCTTGAACGCAGTCCTATTGTTTAATACTGTTTTACAACTCAGCCATTTTTTTCTCAGATTTGAAACTTAAATGATATTTCTAATGATGTTTTGTGCCGAGAACTACTGTTTTATTATGGCCCGAGGGGCTTATGTGATTTCTGGACTGAGCATGGGATCGAGTTGCGCGCCGCAGCAGTATTATATTGATATTGATATGAGGCCAAGGGCCAAGTTGATGCCAGGAGATGACTTGTTATTGCGCTTGGGCTGTAAGGGACCCCTCCCGGAGTTTGCACACCCGCAGTAAGCACCGTTGACGATAAATAAATGGATCGGGATGCACGCCGCAGCGGGTACCAGAGGGTACCATATAGTGTGTTGGTTTTTCCTTCTATATTTGTCACTTAATTGCTTAATTGTTGTAGCATTTCTACATTTCTATTTCATTTCACTTAATTTTAACTGTCATATTATAGAGTACTTTGTGTATTCCATGATTTCTTATTATCAGTCATTATTTATGCTTATTACATACTGGGTCGGAGTACTCACATTACTCCCTGCACCTTGCATTCAGATCCAGATGCATCTAAGGCCGAGTGAGGATTTTCTGTTGAGCAGCACATATCTGGGAGCATTGAGGTAGCTGCAATGGCATCCGCAGCCCTGATCTCTCCCTTCTATGCTTTGGTTTTATTTCGTATTCCCCTAGAATGACATGTATTAGATTGGTAAACCTGTATTAGAGGCTCACACTTGTGACACCGAATCTTTTGGGCTATGTAGAAGAATTATTATTTGAAATTCCCCATGTTTAACTCTTATTTCAGACTTCTAGTATTATAACTTGGTAATTTATCTACGTTAGTCAATAATGAATTGTATGAGAATTGGGTTAAGGTGTTTAATTGGTCAAGCTTGCCTAGCAGTGTGTTGGGCGCCATCACGACCGGAGTTGGGGTCGTGACATGGATAAATTAAATAAATAATCATTCCATAAAGAATAAAACACAATACTCTATCTAAACTGCATAGTTAATAGTATATCCTAACACTATTGATGGTACTAATATATTGTCTCTTTTCATCTTTTTGAGCTGAGGGTCTTCGAATATAACCTCATCACTCTCTGGGGTAGGGGTAAAATTTGCATACACTCTACCCTCACCTAACTTCACTTGTGAGAACTACTGGGTTGTTGTATGTATGATGTTTAAGTTTAAAGCAGAAAACCACCAAGATAGGAAGTTGTCTTGTCAATTTTGTTAAGCTGTTTGGTCTTTTAGTTTGGCGGCATAAGTGGTAAGGGCTATAAATAGATATGTAGTTTTTATCTGGATGTGATTTTTGTGGCTGATTGAAGTAATTTTAATAAGACAAGAACAATACAAGTTATAGTATGAGAATTAACTTAAATAGTTGTCTACCTAAGTTATTAAAATAAAAATAGCTTGCAAATATATACTATATGTATAATTCATGTAGAATATGTGTATAATTATATAAAATTGGTGTGTAAGTTATTATGTACCGGCTAGTAGAAGTAAAACAGTAAATTCCATTAGCTATTTGTATAAATAATAATAGGAAAAAGTTACTATTTTACATCCGTTAATCTTTAATTATATAATACTATTCAATTTATTTTATGTGTTATTGAAATTCTAAGCAAACGTGTGTTATGCCTTATAAAAGGGACTACGCGGTCGTTGCATATATAATCTGATTTACAAGTCCAGAGTCCAATCCCATAGAGAACTAAGACTTAGCTATAGTTTTTCAATATCTCTAAGAAACACAAATCCAAATAATTTCTTAATTATATTATTATGTTTATTTCTATCCAATTAACTAACAAATCTAAAAAACAGTAAAACTATCAATTAACATGGATAATGATTGAAGACAAGATTAAGGACATCTAGAGTTATGATTATCCTAATTGTCAGAACCCTTCCTGCGATGTCTTCGATAAATTTCGCTTGAGTTTTCTCTACCGATCGTGAGTACTTTGATTTTCGTAATTCTCTCTTGAGTAACTACCACATTTACTAGATGTATTCTCTCGAACTACACTAGCTAGAACCAATTCACCTCTCACTATGATCTGTCACGGCCCCAAAATTAACCCAACCGTTATGGCGCATATCATGGAACTAGGCAAGCCGACACAAACCCAAAATCAATTAGTAATTTAATTCCAAACACCTCAATAAAATCTAGTTTCAATGAAATTTGTTCAAAATATTTGTTTAAATTTTTCAATAGAGGCTCCGTATAAAGAAGAGTAAAAAACAATAATTTAATCAATATATTCAATAGAGACTCACTTTAAGGAGGATTGGAAACATTAATTTCATAAAATAAGGCACTCAGTCAAAGCATCACTCATATATATGTATATATATCCCCTCAAACAAGGCTCTCAGTCATTCATGACTCAACCCTCATCAATCAGTGCTCACTCTCAGCACTCACGCTCTATAGGTACCTTATAATAATCGTTGCGGTGTGCACCTCGATCTATATACCACAGTGACGTACAGCCCGATCCATATATATAGTTGACTGCAGTCACTGAGGGTGTGTAGACTCCGAAGGGGCTCCTTTAGCCCATAAGCTATATCGCTACGGCGTGAAGCCCGATCTAATATATATATATATATATATATATATATATTTTGTTGCGTCGTACAGCCGGATCCATAGATATATAATCCTCACAATCAGGCCTTTCGCCTCTCTCAATCATCAACCTCACAATCAAGCCCTCGGCCTCCCTCAGTCACCAACCTCACGGTCAAGCCATCAGCCTCTCTCAGGCATCAATCTCACACGCCACTCAGACTATCAGTAAAACAGGGCGTTCAGCCCAAAATGTCAATTATAGTATCAAACTAAGTAAATAGGCTGAGTTATGAAATCAATAAAAATACAGCATGAATAAGTACAAATATTAAGTCAAAACAATGAGGAATAGTAGTAAAAGCCCCTAAGGGTCCAAATAGTTGGCACAAGGCCGAAATATGGCATTCCAGCTCAACACATAATAATACTTTCCAAAACACAACAGAATCAAATAATTTTCAATCTAATACGCGACTCAATAATCGTACGGGATGGACCAAGTCACAATCCCCAACAGTGAACGACCACACGCTCTTCATCTAGCATGTCTGCCACCTTAAAGTAGCACAACGATGTGAAATCAGTGGTTTCATACCCTCAGGACAAGATTTACAATCATTACTTACCTCAGTCCGGACGAACATCTACATCGCGATCCTCTTGCCGCTCCACTAGGCCTCAAATCATCTCGAAACTATAAAACATCAGAATCATATCATCAATACATGCCAAAGCGACAATGGCCATGCAAAAATTATCAAATTATACTCAAGATCCCAAAATTGAAAAAACCCGAACCTGGTCCCCCATCTTGGAATCCAATAGAAAACATATCAACAGAATCCTCATTCTCCTACGAGTCTATACATACCAATATCATCAGAATCGGACCTCAAATGGCCCCTTAAATCCCCAATTTAACTTTCCAATTTCAAGCCCTAATTTTCCCAACTCTTTCTCTAATTTTCCCTCTAATTTTTATGATGAAACAATGAAATAATCACCATAAACACAAGATATAATGCCCAAGTAGCTTACCTCTCTGGAAAACCTTGATTCCCTTGTGAAATCACAGCTTGGAGCTCAAAAATTGACAAAAAATGGTGAAGAAATGACTGAAAATCGCGAAGGAATGCTTATATAGTCTCTGCCCAGGGTATCCACACCTGCGATCCCATAAGCTCATATGCGCTTCCGCTTCTACGGAAAATATCTGATTCTACGAATTTCACTTACCTCACCAGGTCTCGCATCTGCGGTTGATTCACCGCTTCTGCGGCATCGTAGATGCAGTTAACCAAGCCGCAGCTGCGGTCCTATACGCACCTGCATCTCTCTTCCGCTCCTATGGTCCCTAATCCGCAGGTGCGGATATGAGAGAAGCAGCAACAACAGCTGCAATTTCTCAAATTGAACCTTTCGAAAAACTATCCAAAATCATCTCGAGGCCCTCAGGACCTCAACCAAAAATACAAACAAGTTACATTTCATCATTAAAACTCATACCAACCCTCGAAATACTCAAAAACAACATTGAAACACCAAATCATCCTTGGATTCAGGCTTATGAATTTCCAAACTTTTGAATTCCGCAATCGACCAAAAACCTATCAAACATCATTCGAGTGACCTGAAGTTTTGCACACACATCATAAATGACATAGTGGACCTACTCCAATTTCAAAATCCATTCTGACCCCGATATCATGATTTCCATTGCCGACCAGAAAATGCCAAATTTGTAATTTTGCCAATTTAAGCCTGAATCTACAACCAATCTCCAAATTACATTCAGAACACACTCCTAGGTATAAAATCACCCAACAGAGCTAACCAAATCATAAAAATTCAAATACGAGATCGAATACTAAAAAGTCAAGACTTGGTCAAGACATTCAAATTTGAAGCTCCAAGTTGAGAAACATTCTTCCATATCTATTCTGATTAACCAGAAAACCACAATCAACGATTTACATAAGTCATAATATATCGTGCAGGTCTAGTCATGCCCGAGAACTAGCGAGCGAAGTGTAAATGCTCAAACGACCGGTTGGGTCGTTACATCCTCCCCCACTTAAACATACGTCCATCCTCAAACGAACCTAGAGTTATTCCGAAAACCATCAAATTGCTGCATAACCTTACCATGCATACTCAGGGATGATCCTACGTCACCCTAACATAACTGAAATTTCGCAATCCAGCCTAGCCCATAAACCTTTAAACCAAATTTCTGCTTCCGAAATTATCTGTAAGATGATAATCTCACATCTACACACTAAATAAATCTGAATACGTTGTATCAAGCCATAACCACAATTAAAGATGGAAATCACAGGATATACCATACCACTCGAACACTTATAGCGAAAACTTCAAATCACAGAAACTTCTCAAAATAACTAAATACCGATAATAAACCTCTTATCAAATAAAACCTCATTCAAACACTTTCGTACTACCAACGATGAATAAAACATGCATAAAGTTAAAACCATTCCTCATATCAACCATTCATGAAGCTCCTTCTCCTTCAGTAAGGATCTCAATAAATTTCTAAGCCAAACATCGGTATTATCCTTCCACCATGCTAAATCGAATATGTTAGTACCCATTATAGATCCAATTACCTCATCTCATCCTACACGACTACTCTGGTGACATGACACATCAATACAATCTAAAGCCATAACCCGTGCAATTAGCGCACTAATAAGAAACAACTCGAACGTACTCAAATTATGAAAAATTACTCAAATGAGATAGCTATACCGCAAGCTCACCAGAACCATCATAACACGATGCTAAGAACCCATCACACACTATTGAACCAGAATACACAAATATAACCCGAATGATCATACCTCTATATAACTTAGTTGCAAGCGCGATCGTATTCAAAACTAATCCACGGGAATCACCTCAAGTCATTATACTCAACATCTGCAACCACGTGTAATTTGGTATCTAGTACCAATAGTGAATCACCATAACCACGGAGAGCAAACGACGAAATGTCATACCAGTGCTAGACAACATATCCAATGCGCAATCAACCATGCAACACCCAAATACCTATCTAACGCAAATTTTGCTATAAAGACCAAATGGAACCTCACCATATGTGCATATAACCAACATATCACAACTCCTCGTAACACAAAAGAGTGACTCATAGATCACCCAGAATAGGAATAATCTCAACAACAATCGAATGGAATACCTCTCAACAATAGCAGTTCAGAGTCAACATATTCTACATGATGCAGAACACACATCCATATTGGCCTACCAATGGACCCCAAATCAACTCTGGTCACCCACAACAGATAAATAACTCTATGAAAGTTCACAATGACTGAGTCATAGCATATACTACCATCTAACTAGCTTGCCCATATCTTCACAGTCCACAACCACAAAACCATCTACTCACACAAACTCTCGGTCTCCAAATCCATTAGGACATTCAAATCACCATTTATGGTCTCAACTCTACCACTGGAATACCCACACTTCTCCGATTACACGGTCATCCTATGAGGAATACTCCTAAAAATTTCTATGCCACAAGGAAAAATCTAAACTCCAGCAATCGATCAAACAAGAAAGTGTCGCAATATCAATGAGGTATCCATAACTCAACCACATTGCCTTTCTGAAATATACACCCTCATCAAGCCATACTAATTAGCAATATCATTTGCCTTATCATTTGCCTAATCATCTGAAACTGCTCATGCTGCCTAAGAATTTATTACCTTCCTTTTAGAATTGAACCGTGATCTCACACATGAAGATCTCAATCCTACACAATATACCGCATATACCATACCATCCTAGGATAAACATAAGAACTTTATATCCATTCCGAGCCACAAGCAACTACGTACTCATCCTGCCAAGAACCTTACATTTGATCCCATCTAGAAGAAAATCACTATACATCTTATGCTCCTCACACTAGTAAAAAATGTACACCTCTGACCATGGTAGAAACCATCAAAAGCTCTCTGAATCCCATTTGCACAAAACCAAACCGTCATGACTGAATTCCTCTAAATCAACCAAGCTACGCAAGTCATCACAACATATGAGCATTGCCACAAAACGCCTATAGAAATCCATTGCATCATAAGCACCCAAGAACTGATCATATTTGTTACCATGCCAACCCAACCGACTACCAAGCTGTCCTAATTCTCTATGTTCCTTTCGAATTACCTGCAAATTGATATGTTTCCTTGCTATTACACAACTATCCTTAACTAAAACTTGACCCACGAACTTTACCATAAAACCACACCACCTTAAGGCTCATAAACCATCCTATTCTTCTAAAGCACCCCAAAAGTACCACAACCGAGATACCCACTCTGAAGAGACCATTCTACAAATATAAAGCCATTACCTTCGCTTTCCTGATATTGGTAAGTAGAATCCGTGATGATACAGAAATGCCACAGGTCCTGACATCCTCACATATAAGTCTCAGTTTCTAGCCAACACACATCCTGAAGATTCCCATTACTACATGTAAATCTTGAATCCTTCAAAACCATTCTCGAGAGTCATCCATTCTGCTCAAATATTAATTAGACTGATCAAACGGACTAAACGACATGTGCCTCATTAGAACAGAAACACCTAAGGGAGTAACCCCACTTTAATGCAACTAAATAAATTTCTACTCTGTGCGTCGTACATCATTCACCAATAAAAACTCAAGTTATTCATGGTTCTCAACCTGTGTAAGCCATAACTGATTCACTAGCATACCTCAAAGTGGGACCAACACAACACATAACCATGTGGTCAACTAATCAATAGCAGACTCCCCCACTTGGCTCAAAGCCATAGATCAGAATACACAATAACTCACAATGACTATACTCTATTACTATCATAATATCATAGTGATATTAAACTCAATCCCTCATAAGCTCATGAAACACAAACCATATAGTACTTTTAAGTCTTCTGCAATTCTTGCATTCACCCTCGTAACAGTCAAGCCCACTCTCTTAAGCGATCCAAATTCAAATTGCAACACGTATATTTCACTAGTAAAAGAGTTCTTCCAACAAATAACATAAGGATTACCCAAACTCCAGAAAACTCTACAGGAGATAATCCACTTATTTATCCCTAAACCGGTAGCTCTCTATACTCTTCCATAATCATAACTATTACACAATCGCTTTTTCTGAGTCTAACATCATATCACAACATGAAATCTACTTCACTTCACAACTAGGCAACATGAAAAGGTCCTTCAACACACCCACAACTCGGGGCAATGCATCAAAACACGATGGAATTCAAGCACCAGATAGTTCATTCTACCCTCAAGCAGACTCTTCACATCACATTCAAATCATATTAACACATCTCGCAGTCATATCATAATCACCACGTAACTATCCACTCATCATTTCCCCTAATAGGGACACTATCGAACATATAAATCCAAAAACACGGGCTCACACAATCCATAGCTCAGTGCTCAAGCTAAAGGAAAAGGCAAGCCTCAAATCCTGCGTACTGGCCCAATATCAGCACATAGAAATCACATCTCGCACCTCGATCAGGGAATCACAAGCCATCGATGCATAGCTAATACCGAGCGTTCATGCGCGCATACGAATGCGTGGAAGAAATTAAAAGAGTTATATTTAAAGTTGAATCAATGACGCACGATAAGAATTAAAGAATGTGGGATTTCCTAAAGGTTCTACATCCTCTCGGGGATAAATACAGACGTCTCTGTACCGATCCGAGAGACTCTACTAAACCTACTCATGACTCATGAGACCTATGTAACCTAGGATCTAATACCAAATTGTAACGACCCGAAAACCAACCCAGCCGTGATGGCGCTTATCATGGAACTAGGGCAGCAGATACAAACCCAAAACCAATTAGTAATTTAAATACGAACACCTCATAAAAATACAGTTTCAATTAAAGTTGTTCAAAATATTTGTTTAACCTTTTCAATAGAGGTTCAGTATAAAGATGAGTGAAAACAATAATTTAATCAACATATTCAATAGAGACTCACTTTAAGGAGGAGTGGAAAAAGTAATTTTATAAAACAAGGCCCTTAAACAAAGCACATAACTCTT
>MU784849.1:155654-198950 GCA_026770625.1 Nicotiana glauca | reverse complement strand
TATATATATATATATATATATATATATATATATATATATATATATATATATATATATATATATATATATATATATATATATCGTTACGGCGTGCAACCCGATCCATAGATATATAATCCTCACAACCAGGACCTTGGACTCTCTCAATCATCAACCTCACAATTAGGCCCTCGGCCTCTCTTAATCATCAACCTCACAGTCAGGCCCTCGGCCTCTCTCAGCCATCAACCTCACAAGCCACTCGGACTATAAGTAAAACAAGGCGTTTAGCCCAAAATATTATTTAGAGAATCAAACTAAGTAAATAGGTTGAGTTATGAAATCAGTAAATACTGCATGACGGAGTACAAATATTAAGTCAAAATAGTGAGGAATAGTAGTAAAAGCCCCTAAGGTTCCAAATAGTTGGCACGAGGCCTAAATATGGCACACATAATAATACTTTTCAAAAAACAATAGAATTAAATAGTTTTTAATCAATTACGCAATTCAATAGTCGTACGGGATGGACCAAGTTACAATCCTCAACTGTACGCGACCACACGCTCGTCATCTAGCGTGTCTTTCACCTCAAAGTAGCACAACGATGTGAAATTCATGGTTTTATACCCTTAGGACAAGCTTTACAATCATTACTTACCTCAATCCGGACGAACATCTGCACTACGATGCCCTTGCCACTCAACACGGCCTCAAATTACCTCAAATCATATCATTAATAAATGCCAAAGGGAAAAAGCCCACGCAAAAATTATAAAATTAAACTCAAAATTACAAAATTGGCAAAACCCCGGCCCCAGAGGCCCCGTCTTGGAATCCGATAAAAACACATCAATATAATCCTCATCCTACCACGAGTCTATACATACCATGATCATCAATATCGAACCTCAAATGGCCCCTCAAATCCCCAATTTAACTCTCCAATTTCAAGCCCTAATTTTCCCAACTTTGTCTCTAATTTTTCCACTAATTTTCATGATGAAACAATGAAATAATAACAATAAACACAAGAAACAAAGCCTAAGTAGCTTACCTCTCTGGAAACACTTGATTCCCTCAGGAAATCACAGCTTGGAGCTCAAAAATCACAAAAAATGGTGAAGAAATGACTGAAAATCCCGAAGGAATGCTTAAAGAGTCTCTGCCAGGGTATCCGCACCTGTGATCCCATAAGCTCATATGCGCTTTCGCTTCTGCGGAAAATGTCTGATTCTACGGATTTCACTTACCTCACCAAGTTTTGCATCTGCGACAATGAGATGCAGTTAACCAAGCCGCACATACGGTCCTACACGCACCTGCATCTCTCTTCCGCTCATGTGGTCCCCAATCCGCAGGTGAGTATATGAGAGAAGTAGCAACATCAGCTGCAATTTCTCAAATTGAACCTTTTCGAAAACTATCTGAAATCATCTTGATGCTCTCAGGACCTCAACCAAAAATATGAATAAGTCACATATCATCATTAAAACCCATAACAACCCTCGGAACACTCAAAAACAACATCAAAATACCAAATCATCCTCGGATTCAAGCCTAACGATTTCCAAACTTCTGAATTCTGCAATCGATCAAAAAACTATCAAACTTCATCCGAATAACCTGAAATTTTGCACACATGTCATAAATGACACAATAGAACTATTCCAATTTTTAGAATTTCATTCCGACCCCGATATTATGATTTCCACTGCCGACTAAAAAATGCCAAATTTCTAATTTTGCCAATTTAAGCCTAAATCTACCACGGACCACCAAAATACATTCAAAACACGCTCCTAGGTCCAAAATCACCCAACGAAGCTAACCAAATCATAAAAATTCAAATCCGAGATCAAATATGAAAAAGTCAAGACTTGGTCAAGCCTTTCAAATTTAAAGCTTCAAGTTGAGAATCATTCTTCCATATCTATTCCGATTAACCTGAAAACTACAACCGATTATTTACATAAGTCAAAATACATCATGCGGGGATAGTAATACCCGAGAACATGCGAGCAAATTGCAAATACTCAAAACAACCGATTAGGTTGTTACATGATCGCATCAAGGTTTCTTTATCTCTAATCCCGCCTTTAAAGCCTCTATAATGATCTCTCACATACGTTTGGAGTGATGTTTTTCAACAACTACTTAAATATGTACTCTCGAGCAGTGCACACTAAAAGGCACAGTCAATTGATGGTCATTCAATCAACAACAAAAAATACATAGTTGAACAAGTAGAGATAACAAGAATTTATCTTACAAAAGGTTCCATAAAAACCATAGATAAAAAATAATCTATTCATAATGGTATGAAAAACTACAATACTAGAATTCATAACCAATACTGAAAATAAAGGAAGAAAGAGGAAAAACGTGAAGTTGAATCAGTCCCTTCTTGCTCCTACCGTGTTCTTGCCTCCCTAAAGTATTCTCTCCCTCAAGAGTAATGGCTTTCCCTTCAAAATAACATTTTAGGATGTATTTATAGTGACTAGGGTTTGTATGGGGCAGTTTTTCCTTCTCCTAATTTGGATAGGTGAAGCTGGTTTTTTCTGCTGAGGTCCTGGTCTGGCGAAGTGAACCTCGTTTCACTGTCCGAGATTTTTTCTAGTTTCTTCTGCTCTGGTCCCGGTCTCACAAAGTAAACGTCACTTCTCTATCTGCGACTTTTCTCTACAGCTCTTTCTTTACCATTTTTTCTCCTTTTTATTCCATTTTCGCCTAAGTTTGTTCCTACACATAAGAAACACGTATTGATAATATTTTCACTTCAAAAGCAGTGTGAAATCCCGCAACTCACACAATAATTAATACACAAAAATACAAAAACCATGAACTTTTCATCCTTTGTTACCACCCTACAATTAATTTCTTGCTCGTCCTCGAGCAACCTAAAATTAAGCTCATATGCAAGAAACACATTTTGAAACATATCCAAGCATCATACAAATGACAATGGTTTTATATAAATGCTTAGAACCCAGCATATGCACTCTTCAAACTATTCCTCAAGTTTTAAACTCATTCCAATATCATTTAAAATATTCATGTGACTCTTTCTGACATCCTCGCCTCAAACTTTACTCTAATACATTCCACACTATGACTCAATCTTTGTGCCAACTCAAACATCAAGGTATGTACTAATCCTTTGTAAATCATGTTCCCTCACAAACAAACCAAAAAGAAAGTAGTCCATACACTCAATATAAGTTCAAGTATATTTTATGGACTCTTAAATCGAAAGAATTTGCTCACTATCAGAAAGAAACTCTTATGCACCCAAGTTCGTACCATTGGGTTGCCCGCAGTGTAAGTCTATATTAATTTAAGCTCGCAAAGTCTAGGATCAAGTAGGACTTTATATGTTGTAATGTAGTCTAACGGATAGGTAGGATATATTTGAGAAAATAGTGATACTCACGCTCCTAAGAACTTTAACAGAATACACTTTACTTTTAAGCAGCTTCTTGTCATGACTAATTCGATGTCTTTTCATGAAACCATGAACATTTAAGCCCTTCTTCATTAAGCACATCAACATATAGATATTGACTAGCTCAGACAAAGAAATGAGAGGTGTTATTCATTTTTTCACTTTTTTTTGTTTTTTATTCTTCTCCTTTTTTTCACACTCTTCTTAATTTAGTATTTTCGACTAGTAACTTTTTTTATTTATACCCAAGTGCATCTTTTCGGCCTTTCTATCATTCCACTTAAAAGCTACCCAGTCTATTTTTTTACTCTTCTAGCTACTAAGTGCTTTAGGAGGTAAAGTTTTAATAAGATTAGATTAATACAAAGGATATTCGGCTTGTAATATCGCTGCCAAAGAAATAGGTCTACAGACTCAAAAAGTGTGGCTACAGATAGTATTAGCACTGGTAGGAAAATAGGCTAAATGGTCAATCAAAGATAGCTTATATCACTTCCCAAACTTGTATAATTTCATCATTTCACTTTGACTCACACACGGGAAAAGTTCTAGACTAGCACTTTAATAATGACTCACCCTCCTAAGCACTTTAATACAATACACTTTACTTTTAAGCACCTTCTTGTTATGACCAATTCGATGTCTTTTTATGAAACCATGCACATTTAAGCCCTTCTTCATTAAGCACATCAACATATAGATATTTACTAGCCCATACAAAGAAATGAGAGGTGTTACTCATTTTTCTATTTTTTGGTGTTTTATTCTTCTCCTTTTTTTCACACTCTTCTTAATTTGGTATTTTCGGCTAGTAACATTTTTCATTGATACACAAGCGCACCTTTTCGGCCTTTTTATCGTTCTACCCAAAAGCTACCCAATCTACTTTTTTACTTTTCTAGCTACTTAAGTGCTTTCGGATGTCAAGTTTTAACAAGATTTGATTAGAACAAAGGGTATTAGGCTTGTAATATGGTTGCCAAAAGAATAGGTCTACAAGCTCAAAAAAGGGCTACAGATAGTATTAGCACTGGCAGGCAAATAGGCTAAATGGTCAATCAAAGAAAGCCTATATCACTTCCCAAACTTGTATCACTTAATCATTTCACTTTAACTCACACACAGGGAAAGTTCTAGACTATCAAGGATGGTACAGATTACACCAAAATCTCACCTCACATAATATACATGACTCACTCAGGACGGGTAGGACCCGACTATTAATTTAAAGCAACTATCACAGTCATCATGAAATTGAAGCAAACGAGAATTAATCACAAGAGTCAAAAGATGAGCCTCGACGTCAAAAGAAAGCTACACATATTTTCAAGGCATATAATTGCAAAGATCATGAAGAAAGTACTTGGTCCAAATGCTCCACCTCTAAGCCCTGATATAAAATATGTCAAAAATTACATATACTAACGTTATCCACCATTCCATTATTAGTACAAAATGAATAAAAAAATGAAAAACCTTTTTTTTCTTTGAACTTTAAACCCAAAAGAAAACTGTCTAGGAAGTCCATCATCGGAAAAGATCCAAAACCTTTTGAAATTCTACCTTTAAGAAAAAATACTATCTGATTCAAAGAGTCTTCCCTTGGAAAAGCAAACCATGGCCACAAGAAAAATCAAGTGGTATTATTTCTTCCTAATGTTTTTTTTTCCAACACACATTTTTTAACACAACTAATATAGCATAGGAACACCCAAATTGTCTCTTCACCCTACACTTAAAATTATACATTATCCACAATACACACCCATAAATACATTAGGGTAAAAGAAATTTCCTGGTAGGCCAAAGGGCATTAGCAGCTTATGGGTTACTCATACTTCTCTCAAACTAGGTTTTTTGTGTGGACATCTCACACTTAGTTCTTACATATCACTTTCTTTTTCTTTCTTCCCATAGCCTTACTTCCCAAGCTCCTAGAGAAATAAAAAATAACACTAAAATAATAATACAATAAAATAAAATAAAAAATTATAAAAAATAGTAAATCTGGGTTGCCTCCTAATAAGCGCTTGATTTAATGTTGCGGTACGAAGTGAATCACTTTTTGCCTCCACCTCGAGCTTATGAATTAAACCCCAAGTTTTGCTTCTAACTTATGTTTATGTTTCTGGGATGGTGGAATGAATCCAACTGACCCACAAAAATAATATAGTATTCTACACTTCTTGGCCTCTAAATGAGATGTGTAATCCTGACTTTGTAGCAAGAACAATTCCATAACGTAAAAATATTGTTCCTTATTCCTTGACTTTCAATTGGTTCAGATGACTCTATTTCCATATCATCATCAAAACACAATGCGGGAAAATGCTTAGAGTGTGGACTAATGCGCTCAACTATATGAACATTGGGATTGTCAACATCCTCAACACCAATAGCACTAGAGTCAACCAAATACGTATCCTCAATGTCCTTAGTTGACTCTAGTATCTCTTCTACAACGTTAACATCCTCAAATTCTAGTTTGATTGATTATTGGTGTTCTACTATGGACCCCTCTATTGGCACCTCAATTTCTATCTCTAATGCACACTGCTCCTTGCTTCTATTCGTAATATTATCTTGTTGAGAATTTAAATCCTCAACCAATTTCCTCACTTGTGCCTCCAGGTTAAGAATAGTTTTCTTTTTCCTTTGGATGGTATCTCATTTCCTTTGGTTAGTATCACCTAGCCTTTGTATTTGTAGTTGTTTCTCATTACTTCGTTCCATGAGGCACTTAACATATCTTTGATCTCCTTAATGTCAACTTCCCTGGGTTCTTTGTTCTTGTTAACCTCACAAGAAAAATTAGAAACATCATACTAAGGGGTTGGGAGGATAAGAAATACAAGCACAACCAGAAAAATGACCATCTTGACCACCACAAATATATACTTTCCCCACGTAAGATTGAGTTGGTCCACATGACTCGGTCTTGGAAATATTTTGATAATTTTTCCATACGTGATTTCCTCCAAAATAAGAACAAGTAAGACATTATAATTACCAACATCAAAACTCTAATAATTCTAAGATATCATATTTCTCAAATCAACAAATAAAACTAATTTAAAAATTACTAAAAAAAATAAAATAAAAGTTTAAACTTGAAATCTAGCAATATGTACAGCTACAGATGTAGTGTTAGTTCCCCGAAAATGGCGCAAAATTTTTATCAAGCCCAACTATGCCTTATAAAAAAGGACTAAGCGGTCATTGCAAGTATAATCTGGTTTACAAGTCCAGAGTCGAATGCACAAAGAACTAAGACTTTGCTATACTTGTTCAATATCGCTAAGAAACACAAGTCGAAAACATTTTCTAAATATAAATATTATAATGTTTATTCCTATCTAATTAACTAACAAATCTAAAAGGTAGTAAAACTATCAATTAATAAAGATAATGATTGGAGACAAGATTAAGGAGGTTTAGAGTTATGAATTTCCCGATTGTCGAAACCCTTCCTGCTATGTCTTCTATAAATTTTGCCTAAGTTTTCTCTACCGATCATAAGTACTTTATTTTTGTAATTATCTCTCGAGAAACTACCATAATTTACTAGATGTATTCTCTCAAACTAGACTAGCTGGCACTAATTCGCCTATCACCACCATCTTTGTTATATCTAATCCTGCCTTTAAACCCTCCGTATTGATATCTCATATAAGAAGGAGCGTTATTGTTCAACAACTACCTAAATATATATTCTCTCTCGAGCAATACACAGTAAATAGGCTCAATCAATTGATGGCCATTCAATCAACAACAAAAAATACGTAGTTGAACAAGTAGAGAAATCCCATGGATCAATTATATAAAAACAAAACAAGAATTTATCCTACAAAAGGTTCCATCAAAACTATAAATAACAAACTAGCTATTCATAACAGTATACAAAACTAGAATACTAAAATTGATAACCATAATAATGAATCCTTCTCCTTCTTGATCCTAGTGTATTCTTGGTTCCCTGAAGTCTTCTCTCCCTCCAGAGTAGTGGCACTCCCTTCAAAATCATGTTTTAGGATGTATTTATGGTGACTAGGGTTGTATGGGTCAAATTTTCCTTCTTCTATTTCGGATTGGAGAAGCTAGTTTTTTTCTGCTCTGGTCCCGGTCTGGCAAAGTGAACCTCGCTTCGTTGTTCGGGATTTTTTCTGGTTTTTTCCGCTCCAGTGTTGGGCTTGCAAAGTGAACCTCGCTTCGCTGTCCGGGACTTTTCTCGTCAGCTCTTTTTTCACCAATTTTTTTCCTATTTGATCATTTTTCGCATAAGTTTGTTCCTACACATAATGATCATATTTTTCACATCAAAAGCAGTGTGAACTCCCGCAACTTACACCAGAATTAATACACAAACACACTCAAAATATGCACTTTTCTCTTTTATAAATAGGCTATCTATATCAAAAGATATAATAATAAACAGGTATGAACCATGAATGAGGATATGAACCCTGAATGAGGATAATGCTTTCTATCAAAATAATGTGAGAATAATGGTAAAATAGCTCTGAAGGTCCATACAGTACAACACAAAGCCCGAAACACGGCATTCAACCCAAGTTACCATGATCATTTCTAAAATGCGTAGATATAATCTAGAGTTTATCAAATCATGCAACTCTCTAGTTGCCACGGGAAGGACCAAGCCACAATCCCTATGGGTGCACACCCATACGTCCGTCATCTAGCATGTGTGTCACCTCATTTATTAAAACAGTACGAAATTCCAGGGTTTCATACCCTTGGGTCTAGATTTACAATCGTTACTTACCTTAAACCGAGCGAAAATTTACTATGAAATGCCCTTGCCTCTCGACTCGGTCTCAAATCGCCCAGAATCTATCCAAAATCAGAAATCAATACATGGCAAAGGAACAAAGCCCACACAAAAATTATCAAATTTAATCAAAATTCTCGAAATTGACCAAACTGGACCCTCATACCCACGTCTCGAAATCTGATAAAAATCACGACACCAGAATATGTATCCTGCTACGAGTTTATACATACCAAAATCATCAAAATCGGACCTTAAATGGCCCCTTAAATCCCCAATTTAAACTCTCAGATTTCAAGAACTAATCTCCCAATTTCTCCCCTAATTTTCCCACTAAAATCATGATTAAATAATGAAATAATTTTCATAAACAAAAGATATAAGGTCCAAGTAGCTTACCTCACTGAAAACACTAAATTCCCCCTTGAAATCACTGTCCCCAAGCTCCAACTCTTCCAAAAATGGTGAAGAAAATGGCAAAAATTCGCAAAGTGAGGCATTTATAGTTTCTGCCCAGGGATTTCTACATCTGTGGTCTCAAAGTCGCTTCTGCGACGTTGCACCTGCATAAAAGCCATGCATGTGCGGTTTTCACTTTACTCTGAAAATCCCGATTCTGCGATCATACCTCGCATCTACGGTCTCACAGATGCAGTCTTTTCTGCACACCTTTGAATTTGCCTCAGCTTCCAACCCTCTGCATCTGCGGACTCCCTCGTGCACTTGCGGTCCCCAATCCGCAGGTGCGGTTATGACAGAAGCAACAACTTCAACTGCTCACACCAAGTCCAATCTTTCCGTTAACCATCCGAATTTATCCCGAGGCACTCAGGACCCCAATCAAAAATACCAACAAGTCATATACCACTATTCAAACCTATTCCAACCTTCGTAACACTTATAACACCATCGAAACACCAAAACACCCTCGGATTCAAGTCTAAGAATTTCTAAACTTTTGAATTTTGCAAACGATGCCAAAACCTATCAAATCTCATATGAATGACCTTAAATTTTGCACGCACGTCACAAATGCAACAACAAACCTACTCCAATTTTTAGAATTCCATTCCGACCCCAATATCAAGATTTCCACTGTCGGCCGGAAAGCTCTGAATTTTCAATTTCGCCAAATCAAGCCTAAATCTACCACGGACCTCCAAATTACATTCCGAACACGCTCCCAAGTTCAAAATCACCTCACGGAGTTGTACGAACCATCAGAATTTACATATGAGACCTTCTATATATAAGAGAATATCCAGTTGACTTTTCCAACTTAAGATCCTAAATTATAGACTAAGTGCCCCATTTCACTCCAAGACCACTCCGAACGCAGAACAACCAACACTGTAAAGAAGCATGAATAGGGAAAGTGGGGCTATAACTCATGAAATTACCAGTCGGGTCGTTATAGGTGGATGGTTATCGTGGGTCCACTACCACAAGATAAAGGAAAGGTACAATTTTTATTAGTATTAACGGATTATTTTATAAAGTGGGTAGAAGAAGGTGCCTTCAAACAGGTGTGGGAGAAAGAAGTCAGGGACTTAATTCTAGTTGAAATAGACAAACCAAGTCCCAAAATAAATCGTATAGGATAACGGCCCGCGATTCATAGGTGCGAAAATCACAGGATTCTTTCCGAGTTGGCAGATTAAATGGATAACTTCAACACCTTACCACCCTATGGCTAAAGGAAAAGCTGAATTGACAAACAAAGTTATTATTATTAACTTGAAGAAAAGATTAGAAGAGTCAAAAGGTAAGTGGCCTGAACTATTACCAGAATTATGGGCTTATCGAACGTCAGGAAAATAGATACGGGAGAGGCTTCACTGTCACTTCTGTATGGTGTTGAGCCTTAATTCCAGTTGAAATAGACAAACCAAGTAAAAGATATACCCAAGGAATTGAGGAATCAAATGAGGAAGAGATATGAATAAATCCATATTTGCTTGAAGAAAGGAGAGAAGCGACTCTAATAAGGATGACATCGCAGAAATAAATTATTGAGTGATACTACAATCGGAAAGCTCATCTTAGATACTTCAATATTGGGGAATTCATCCTCAAAAATGGTATTCAATCGATAAAAGCGGCCAATGCACGAAAGTTGAGTCCAAATTGGGAAGGACCCTATAGAATTTGGGGCATTGCTGGAAAGGGTGCGTATGAGTTAGAAAAAATGAAAGGCAAAGTACTCCCATTAAATTGGAATGTAGTTCATTTAAAGAAGTATTACTTCTAAGTAAAGTCTTTTAACCCCCTGGTCAGGTATCATTTGAGTATAATTTAGTTTTATTCTTTTTTAATTATGCTAACCATTTTAGATGACAGACAAAAAGCTAAACCTTACAAAATGATGATATTAGACCCAAAAGACACGAGGAATATTGTATTATTCCAGGTGTAGGTTACAACCTTTCTGATTGATAAAATAAGTTAAGTAGTCATCTTCTAAATGTATACTTCCGAATCCTGTGTGTATTTTCCTTTTCGGGGAATGGACCAAAGGAAGAAACGATCCAGTGCTTAAGATTACATACTTCGAAGCTCTAACACTGGGAGGGATATATATATATATATATATATATATATATATATATATATATATATATGTATATGTATATATGAAGAGGGCTAAGGGCAAAGAAGATAAAAGGTCGGAATTCAAGAAGACAAAAAGTCGTAATTCAAGCTTGAATCAGCCTAAGAGCAAAAAATCACGCCTTCAAAAATCATTGAAGAAGCTAAAAAAAAGGACACAAATGGATCGAAGATGTACTACAAGTTCTTATGAGTTTTATACATTGGATTATAAACCCAAAATTGTGAACTTGTTATAAATAAAACAGTTGTGAAAGAGTTGTAAATGTTGTATTACATACAAAAAGAATGATGCACAAAGTTTGAAAGTTCAAAGTATAAAACTTTCTAAAATTATTTCTTTTTTATACTTCTTTCATATGTTTACACCAATATGAAGATGAGACGTCATCTTCATCAGTGTCATGATCCTGAATACCAGTTGTGATGGCGCCTATCACATTACTAGGTAAGCTAACCCAAACATTAATCACACCCCTTTTTCTTTTATAAAGCCATTTTGTAGCACGGGTTTAAAAACCAATTTTCATAAGAAGTGTCTAAAACAACTAAAATATTCGGAAGTCAATAAAACATAAGATAACACAGGCCAAATACATGGTTTCACGAGTGTAAGCCTCTAAATGCATAACCGCTATCTAATACATCATCATTCTAAAAATGCAGAAAAGAACAAGATAAGATGGAGGAAGCAGGGATGTGGACGCCATGCAGCTACCTTGCAATCTCCGACAAACTCTGGATAATCTCAGGACCCTCACTCTGTCGCTCGAGCACCTGGATCTGCACACAAAGTGCAGGAAGTAATGTGAGTACGCCAAATCAGTAAGTAACTAACGTAAATATGGCTTGAAAGCAATGATGAGCAGTTAAAAATCATATAAAGAAATAAACAACAGAATAACAGATCAAACTCCACATTTAAAACTCGTTTTGTCATAAAAACTTCAGTTTTAGTTAGAATACTTGAAATCATATAATTAGCAATTTTTTCAACAGAGTCTTATTTTGAAACAATAGTGAAATCAGTGAAAATATCAAAACTGGGCCCCTCGGGCAAGGTATCACTCAGAATATGGCCTCTTAGGTAGCCTCTCAGTCACTTGTGACTCAACTCTCGTCACTCAGTACTCACTCTCAGTACAGTCTTATTAATATCTCATACTAATAATAATCATAGTAACCGATGCGGCGTGCAACCCGATCCATAACTTATAGTCGACTACGCTCACTCGGGGTGTACAGACTCCGGAGAGGCTCCTACAGCCCAAGCGTCATATCGCTACGGCGCGCAGCCCGATCCTCTATATATATATATATATATATATATATATCGTTACGGAGTGCAGCTCGATCCATAATTCATACATATATAAATATCCTCACCATTAGGTCCGCAACCTCTCTCACTCATTAACCTTATAGCCTATAGGGCACAACAGTAGAAATTAGGGAACTCAGTCCAAACAGTCCTCACATTTAAGAAGTAGAGTGATAAAATCAGTTTTAAAAAATAAACAGGTAGCACATGACTGAGGATATGCTTTCAAACAAGTAGAGTGAGGAAAAACAGTAAAAATTCCCCTAAGGGTATTAATAGGTCGGCAACATGGCATACATCCATAATATAGTATAAATGACTAAAGTACGGAATATCATAAGGTTCCAAATCAAATACGTGACTTAATAGTCACTACAAGATGGAAAAGTCACAATACCTACTGGTGCACGCCTACACGCTCGTCACCTAGCATGTGCATCACTGCATTTATCAAAATAAGTCAAATATCGGGGTTCTGTACCCTCAGTTCCCGATTTACAACGGTTACTTACTTCAAATCGCTGAAAATACTACTTTGCAACGCCTTTTCCCCTCGAATCAGCCTCCACTCAAGTCGAATCTATCCAAAATCAGAATCACGACGTAAAAATATGCTAAGGGAACAAAGTCCAAGCAAAAATAATAAAATTATGCCAAAAATCTCGAAATTGGCTAAACCCGACCCCCGGTCCCACATCTCAAAACTCGATGAAAATCACATCAACGGAATTTTTATCCTCCCACGAGTTCATTCATACCAAAAGAATCAAAATCCAACCACAAATGACCCCTCAAATCCTAATTTTTAGGTCTCCAATTTCAAGCCCTAGTTCTTCAATTTTAGGCTTAATTTCCATGATTAATTAGGTAGATTTCACATTAGAGTCGAGTTTTAAGTCCATGAATCTTACCTACAAGTGATTCCCCTTGAATCCCTCTTCAATCACCTTCAACAAGCTCCAAAAATGATCAAAAATGGAGGAAATAAACCCCAAAATTGCGAACAAGACGACTATTTAAACGTTCTGCCGGGGCCTAAAATCCTTCATTGCGATCACGGTACCCTCATTGTGATCTTTTTACCCTCATCGCGATCACGAATCACAAGCTACCAGGCCCTCAAATTTACTCTATGCGAAAGCGATGCTCAGGACCTTAAACCTACGCGAACGTGGATAGAGTCACGCGAACGCGATGCACATCTTTCCCAACTGACCTACCCTCCTCACAGCCCTACACGATCGCGAAAATCCCGACGCGATCACGAAGGAGAAATCTCTACAACAGCTGAAGCTCAAAAACCTGCAACTCCAAACAAGATGGAATTGTCCAATTGACCACCCGAAACTCACCCGAGGCCCCCGGGGCCTCAATCAAACATGTAAACATATCCCATAAAATCATTCAAACTTGTTCTAACCTTCGGAACGCTCAAAAAAACATCAAAACACCAAATTTGCATCGGATTCAAGCCTAAGAACTCCAAAATCTTTTAAAGTACGCTTTTGATAAAAAAAACCCAACCAAACCACATCTGAATGACCTCAAGTTTTTCTCACACATCCCAAATGACACCACAGAACTACTGCAACTCACGAAATTCCATTCTAACCCCTATATCAAAATCTCACCTATCAACCGAAAATCGCCAAAAATCCAATTTCGCCAATTCAAGCCTAAATCTACTCCGGACCTCCAAAACTCATTCCGATCACGCTCCTAAGTTCCAAATAACCCTCCAAAGCTATCTAAACTATTTAAATCATATCTGAGCCCTCTAACACATAAATCAATATCCGGTTGACTTTTCTAACTTAAGCTTCCTCAAAAGAGACTACTGAACTCATATTCGAGCCCTCTAACACATAAATCAATATCCGGTTGACCTTTCTAACTTAAGCTTCCTCAAAAGAGACTAAGTGTCTCAAAACTTATCAAATCCTCTTCGAACCCGAGCCAACCAAACCGATCACACATAGAACCAATAGACAAAGCAATAAAAAGTAGAAATGGGGGAAATAAAGCGTTAACTCATGAGACGACTGATTGGGTAGTCACAATTAGTGTCTCTTATAAAAGGGCTCTCTTTTTAATGGAAATTAAATGTCAAAGGAAGAAACAAAAACTCAAACATCAAAATAAGCGGAAAGGAAAGTCAAAATTTATATATTAAACTTTGTAAAACACAAGGCATATGTTTGTCTTCAAACCCCAAAACAAGATAAGGGTAAACCAACCATTATTACCAAAAAAAAAACATCCCATCCACATGTTCTAAACAAAACCATCAAAAAATAGAAAAAACTATGAGGCATCATCCAGTGGAACATCAGCAATGGGAGCATCATTGACGGAGGTAGAGGGATCATCTTTAGAAGAAGAGGCTTGAATAATAACTTCACCAAGAGCAAGCTCATCACCCTCGGGAATTCCATCTTCGGATGAAGGAAAATTTTTACTTTGCTGAGTTTTTTCGATTTCCTCTTTAGCTTTAGCGATCCCAGCGTTAAGGTCAAAACCCTCCTGGTTGGCTTCCATTAAAGTCTCGAGGCGAGTATTCAGAAAAGCTCTACTAACTTCAAGTGACATCTTATCCTCGAGAGCCTCATAGTCTTTCTCCCATTGATCAATTTCAGTTATCAACTCTTCCTTCTCTGTTTTATAAGCGTCAAAATCTACCTTTAAAGGAGTAATCAGTATAGGCACTGAGATTTTCTTGAGTTTGAGTAAGTGTTTGAACCAACTCTCCTAAATAAGTCTCTTTCTGGTTAAGGAGTTCCACCAAACTCCTTATCTCTTCGGTTGCCTTTGAAAGCTGCTCAGCAGATGATGACTCAAGGATATCCTTATCCTTACCAACTTGTCTTGAAGAAGCTTTTCAATTACTAATTCAGCGGTGATCACATGCATTTGTTGCTCTAAGGCATCCTTCTCCCCTACCAACACTTCCTTCTCTAGTGGAAAAGAGTAAGGGGAAACTCCTCAGAAACGAGATCAAAGGCTTCTTCACTTTTGAATCCTTGGTCAAATAGCTATTCAACAAAAGCAGGGGGACCATTCACTTCTTCATCAGAAATCAGTTATGAAGCATTTTCTAGTTACTGGGAGGAACAGAGCTGGATGGAGGGGTAGTTTCATCGTTGAAAATAACGCACCTCTTAACTTGATGTCTATGAACTAAAGAACCTCCTATGGTTCATCTTCTCCCTCAGAGCCACGGGCTCTGCCAACCTTCCTCTTTGAAGAAGAGCTCATAATTCTTTCTTGAGAAAGACTCATTGTAAGTCTTGTAGATGAATCAGAAGCATGACTAACACAAACAAATAGGAAGTCCTTACAAAAGAAAAGAGTCATGGTAAGAAACTCTAAAGTTAGAAAAAGAGAAAAAGAAAAAGACTAAGCTGGAAAAAGTAGCGTGTGTCTTAAACTTTCCATCCAAATCTCTGTGAGAGATACATCCAAGATCTTCTCTCCATAGGGGAAACAGATAGCAAATTTCCTAACCAAACACGGAAGTTAGGGATCTCCTAAAAAACTTCCATAGTTGCTGAAAAGTAGGCAAGAGCATGAGAATCATTTTTTAGAGAGGAAAAAGATAAGGTGCAAATACTTACGTGCAAAATTCCACTGTTCTGGAAAAGAAATGTTTTCTTCACCCACCAAACCAATAGTGGGAGCAGCAACGGAGCGAGCATACTAGCCTCAATCTCTGTCATCCTTAGGGCTAACTAATACTCTCTTACTTTTGTCCACAAGGGAAACAACTCCTTCACAAAATAGTTTAGGGAGTAAAGATAAAGAAGATTACGAAAAGCAAAAGGCATGGAAGAAAAGTTTGACAAATAACAGAGGCATGCAACAACTCTGCAAATAATAGGACCAATCTACCCTAAACACACATTGAAGTAACAGGCAGTATTCAATAATCACTGAGTCAATAGGAGGTTTAAGGCCTAGGGTAAAAGAATATATATAAACGAAGGAATAACCAATTTGGTATGAGGTTATTCTCTTATTGGTACCGGGAACTTAAATTGGGAAGTCAGGTTTCCAATAACATTCCCTTTGAATGTGAGCGAGAAGGTCAGTAGTAATCAGAGTTGGGTAACGATCAATGCGATCAAGGGAAGCAGCCATGAAAGAGACTTAGCTCTTCATGGATTCAATATCAGTCATAAAGGATAACTCTTGAGGAATAATTTCATCAACATCGGGTTCACGTAAAGCTTTAGTTGAATATTTATCTCTAGAAGAAGATCTTAGGGTTACATAAGCCCTAGGTCTAGAAGAAGACGAATTAGCAACACTGATTTCAGATGGGGAACAATGGTTAGAAATAGAAATCTACCACCTCTTCTACTTCTAGTAGGCACTTGGAGGAAGCCAACTCGTCGACAATTATGACTTTGCGAGGATCGGGGAAAAACATGATTAACTAAAGAATCACAAGAAAAAATACAGAAAGGCGTAAGACAAGAAGACAAAGGAGGAAAGGCTTTAGAAAATCGAAAAAAAGGTGAAAGATTTATAAGAAGACACGACTATTGAGGTTATTATGAAGCGTCATAATGGAACTGTCACTTCGTAACTGATTTGGTTGCAGAAAAACCCTAAAAGACGTTGTAGATCTGAAGGACCAGTTGATAAAAACCACATTGTATGATCATTAAATGAAATTGATGGACAACACATTGGTTCAGAAAAGGGTATGATTACATTCAATAACATTGACAGAATTTCCACCATAAAAAAAATTTCACTTTCCCAAATATTCACTAGAGAATATTCAGGAAAGTGCGGGGACTATGTGTACTGGTGGTGAAAAAGCGCAACACGTGGAGTATTAGATTGCTGACATGGCATAACGCATGGAAAAATAATATAGCTACACATGGATATCTTATTAGATAGAAAAAAGAAAAGGCACGGGAAGAAATACCCACGAGACGGTACCACGCCGAACAATTGGCAAGGAATGAATAAATAATAAAAAAAAGGAAATATACATGAACCGGAAGGAAATAAGGAAGAAGAATCGGAACAGATATGAGACATTTATAGCAATAAATGCATCAGTTATAAGTATCCAAAATCACGGCAATCAATATCATTAATGCACATAATGAACCCAAATTATGAGAGAAAAACCGTTACTATTGTTTATTCCTATATAAGGTCACATAATTCTTTTTGTAAAGATAGATCAAAAACGATATTAAAATATACACTTTACTTTTCTGCTTTCTCGAAACTCTCTACTTTGACTTTGCAATCAATTATTTCCTTAGTTATTCTTATTATATTTTTTAGAGAGTGAAGCAAAACATGGTTATCAGTAACCGTTTTTTTCTAAAATTAGAATTTGATCAAAAGATCTATTTTTGTTAAACATATATATGTAGTACATGTGAGAGCAAGATATATTCTTTTACATGCGTTTTACATCCAAATATAAATTATTGGGAGAATTTAATTAGTTGTCCTTAAATTTTATATCTCAACGAAATAATCCTATAGTCTTATAGCCATAAACAATGACATGTATAAGAGCATTATGTCAAATTATGTCTTTTCTTTCTTTCTTAATTAAACAGTAAAACACCGCTATGTAAAATGAAATGTAGAGAGTATTTAGTTTGAATATAGGACGTCAAAGGTTGGTGTTAAATCAGATTATCCGCAAGATCACATCATTTTTTCAGCAGGCAAAATAGCTTGCCAAAAGTAAAATTTGGCAAAATTAAAAGATCAAATGTGTCCAGAACAAGCTACTTGTATTAGAAATAAAACCAGATATCTCAAATTTAAATAACATTTTAATTTTTTTTTTTTAAACTCAGATTTCATTTTTACCTTCTTAGCTTATCCTTTTTCATCTCTACTAAAAGTAAAAGGCTCCGCCGCTAGTTCTATATATTTTCCCACTGTTAATAAGAAAATAGTATCACGTAAATTATAACGGGATTGAGAATGAAATAACTCATGTAACGTTGTTGGGAAATAAATATATCCCCAGGAATAATATTCACGGCAAATAATAATAATATAAGAGAGTAACAATAACACCAAATCTTTTAATGTGGTAAAATATAATACCCGAGCGGAGCAATATTATCACTATAATATTACAACTTAGTAGTGTCAAGAGATTACTACAATTTCAAAAATAATAACACTCTTTATTTTAAAAACCTCACTATAATAATATTATCGCTCTCAATTTATCTCACCGATTCTCACTACTTTGCTTTCTATTTAGCTTCTCTTTTTTTTTTTTTTTTTTTTTTTTGGGTGTATTAAACATAGAATGAAGAATCTTTATTTATACGCAAAATTACCAACCTCTCAGCCAACCAAATTTGCTCTTTCAACAATTTGCAAAGCCTATCTTGGCTTCAGCCGCCCACCTTCCTCTTCAACTTTTCAATCATTTTCTTTGTTTATTTATGGGTCCCACAATCACATGTAAGTTGCACCCAGCGTTTAGTATAAAAGATGACCTAAGGTGCTGCTAATATCATTCTCGAAAAAAAAACAAGAGAGCTAAGAGTAAAAAAAAAACTGTGGGAAATGGAAGAAATCAACAGCAAAACTCATGTTTTACTTCTTCCTTGCCCTGTACAAGGCCACATAAATCCAATTGTTCAATTTTCCAAAATTTTGGCATCAAAAGAATTTAAGGTGACAATTCTCACTATAGATTTCGTATGCAAACCCATGCTATTAGATTGTGGCCCATTAATAAACATTGAGTCTATTCCACACGAGGCAATACCAGTAGGACTTGAAAATTTTCTTGAATGGTTCCAAACATTGATGTTGGAAAAATTCAGTGGTATTGTTAAGAAATTTGGTGATTCTGAATATCCTGTGAAAGTTGTCGTAGTTGATTCAATTAACACTTGGATAATTGACTTAGCACATGAGCTAGGTTTAAAAGTGGCTGCATTTCACACACAACCTGTTGCTCTCTCTGCATTGTACTATCATATCGATCAGGAAGACTTTACTAATACAATTCCTTTTGAGTGTTCTGTTCCTGTTTCGTTGCCTTCGCTTCCGTTGTTGGAAAAGGAAGATTTGCCTTCTTTTATCTGTGAGACTCATGCATATACTACCGTTAAAAGACTTGCCTTTGGCCAGAACTTCAATTTCAAGAAAGCAGATTGGCTTTTGTTCAACACATTTGACGCGTTGGAGGAGGAGGTACCGTACAATTACTCTATCCATGTCATTTAATACAGAAAAAGCCTAAAAATGTCACTCAACTTTCATAAATGATCTATTTATGCCATTTGTTAAAAAAAATGTTCATTTCATGCCACTGCCGTTAAAGAAATGGCTCATCCATGGCATTATTGACTAACGGCTCAATTTTTATTTGGCCCATCCATGCCACTGTCGTTAGTCAATAATGGCATGGATGAGCCATTTCTTTAACGGCAATGGCATGAAATGAGCATTTTTTTAACGGATGGCATTGATAGACAATTTCTAAAAGTTGAGCGGCATTTTTAGGCCTTTTCCGCATTTAATATGACAGTGTTTGGTTGGTTAAACGCAAAATTTAATAAACAAAAAAGAGCTTTTGCACGTACTAAAAATATGTCATTAAAGGCAAAATAGGAAGTTTAAAGTCAAAATTTTCAAAAAATAGAAAAGAGTTATTCTTTTTAGAACAGAGTGAAGAAACCGTCCAGCGTATTGTAGTAACATAAATTTAATCTTTCCGTAAACATAAGTTTTTCTTTCGTATGTAGATATACACACATCTCTAAAATTTCTAGATCAATAATTTTAAGATATTGAAACATGTCCCTTGATAGGAGGGTATGGAAATCAAGAATTAAGGTAGTAGGTAGTCGAGTGTTTTGCTATTTCTTTCTCAAACCGGTACCATAAGTGTTAGTATGGTATCCTTTTTACTCGTAGATTGCTATCTTTACCTACTGTTTGATTGATATCTTTCGCTTTGATTATCTTAATTTCTTGTTAGTTTTGTTACTACTTGTGTCCTATGCTTCTTTTCATCTACTCTCTAGCTGAGGGTCAATCACAAACAACCTCTCTGCTACCAGGCAGGAATAAGTCCCCGTACACATTATCTTCCTCAAATTCGTCTTGTGTGAATTTGCAGGGTTTGTTATTATTGTTGTTGTAATAATTTTAAGTTTTTGGTGCTGAATTTGTACAGGTAGTTAACTGGTTAAAGATTCAATATTCAATCAAAACCATTGGACCAGTTGTTCTGTCAATCTATCTTGACAAAGAATATGACTCGAGTCTAACCAAGCCACATTATGAAACTTGTAAGAAGTGGCTAGACTCCAGAGAAATTGGCTCAGTTATTTATGTATCATTTGGAAGTTTGGTCAGTCTTGGAGAAAAACAAATGGAGGAATTAGCATTTGGATTAATAATGAGCAATTCCTACTTCTTATGGGTTGTTAGAGATACTGAAGAAAACAAACTTCCAAATGAATTCAAGTCCAAAGCATCAGAAAAAGGACTAATTGTAAATTGGTGTCCTCAACTTGATGTCTTAGCTCATAAATCAATTGGTTGTTTCTTTACTCATTGTGGATGGAATTCGACGATCGAAGCGTTGATTTTGGGAGTGCCAATGGTGTGTATGCCTCAATGGGTAGATCAACCAACTAATGCTAAATTTATTAGTGATATATGGCGAATAGGAATTCGAGTTAAGGCTGGAAAAGATGGTGTAATTACAAGAGAAGAAATAACAAGTTCAATAAAGGAAGTTATGGTGGAAAAGAAAGGAGTAATGCTAAAAGAGAATGCAATTAAATGGAAAAAATTGGCTAAGGAAGCAATAGATAAAGGTGGGAGTTCTGATAAGAATATTGAAGAATTTATTCAAGCTTGTAATGCATTAAACTGAGTAAAAGATTCAAAGAATGTCTATTTTACTAGTGATTTGGATTTTTAGAGCATGTTTAGTTTGTTGTTTCCAATCTTATTATTATGTATCGTTCTGTAATTTAAGAATGTATTGAACTCTATTATGTTATTGTTATAAGTCTGAGTAGATTTCTCTCTTAACCAGAGGTCTCGAGTTCGAGCCCTGCGTATAGAAAAATCCTTGGTAGAGAGCGCTACCCCCCGAATGGGGCCTTACCCGATGCGAACCCAGATATAATCGGGCTCCAATATGGATAGCGGACACCGGATGGGAAATCAAAAAAAAATCTGAATAGATAGACCGTATATATTTTGTTATTGTTGTTTGATTTGATTGTATTGTACCTTATAATAACTGTTAGGTTGCTAAAATGCTCTTAACTACCCATGTAAATATTGGGTTTATCTAAAATAGATCTTAAAGAAAATTTAAGACAACCTTTTCCCTGATGTATAGTCAATCTTAATTAGACATTGAGCTATTAATTCCATACAATTCATACTTAATTATTTATTTAAATTAATGAAAGTTAATCACTCGCTTTATTTAGAAAATTAATGAATTTTTTTTAATCTTAAGATCAGATGCGGCTCAAGCACATGTAAGGCCTAAATTTTTTAAAAGGAGTTATAATATATATTTCTATTTGAAGTCTATTCTTCTAGAATATTGAGATGCAAGTTGTTAATAATATTTTTATAATCAATTTTTTCAACTATTATAACACACCCATTTAATATTTTGTGAGACATTATTGATCTTAGCTAAGAATTTATCAATTTTAATTTTGAAAAATTTCTTCAATGAGGCACCTATTATAGGAGCTATTAATATTATTCTATAAGCAATATAAGCATTTGAAAAAGAAAAATCTTTTTATTTAATTGAGTATGTTGATTAGAGTAGTATCTTCTACTTATGCTATTTGCCTTATAAAATCTTTGGACAAGAGGGGTTGCTCTGATGGTAAGCAACCTCCACTTCCAACCGAAAAGTTGTGAGTTCGAGTCTTTCCAAGAGCGAGGTGGGAAGTTCTTGGAGGGAAGGATGCCGGGGGTCTATTTAGAAACAGCCTCTATACTCGAGAGTAGGGGTAAGGTTTGCGTACACACTACCTTCCCCAGACCCCACTAAATGAGATTATACTGGGTTGTTGTTGTTGTTGCCTTATAAAATCAATCCCAATTCACACGTTAATTATTTATATTACCCACTTTTAAATAAGCCAAACAATTACGTTATTTACGTAGCAAAAAAAAGATTTCTGTTATAAAATAATAAAAGAACAAGAGCAATATTGCAAAGAAAGAGAGAGAGGAAATTCTTATTGAATTTTGGGATGATTTACAATTGGGTAAGACCCCTCTATTTATAGGAGAAAAATGACTTAGTTACAAAGTAAAACTCTCTACAAGATAAACATTCACTCCAAATAGAATTTTATTCATAACACTCCCCCTTGAATGTCTACTCGATAAGTATTGTGCCTCATTAAAACCTTAACTAAAAAAAAACCCAATGGGAAAAAAAATTCTAGAAAAGAAAAAAGAGTACACATGTTTAGAAGTGCGTCTATTGGTTGCCTCGTTAAAAACCTTGCAAGGAAAATCCAGTGGGACAAAACCTTGTAAGGGAAAAGAGTGCAACGCGCATTAACTCCCCCTGATGAGAGAATCAATTCACATCCTTGAGCCTTCACATCCCAATCTTGTTCACTAGCTTCTTGAAGGTTGACGCCGACAAAGATTTTATATCAGTTTCAATATATTTTCATAATGACATAACATAGAGATCTCTTCATTCATATATTCAGGTACCTGAATCTCTCATGAGATATTATGAAATGTTATGTCATGTGATCTTCTAGATCACTTGCCTCCTTTATTATAATACGTTTTGATCAGTTGCTCATCTTCTTTATCAAGAAGTTTATTTGAAATCGATTGTTTATACACTTTAAGCTTACCATAGACTTTGTCCTTCTAGGACTTAATATGAGCATTTGCAATGAGAATATAGCTACTTTCTTTGGGTCAGCAAATGCGTCTGGTATACTTTGCAATAAATTGCACATGAATTATCCTTTTATGAACTTCAAGTTCATATTATTTTATTCGAGGATGTAGATGTATAAATGATAATTCATTCCATGTAACTTTTTCTCAACTATTGTATCTTGTCTCCCTCTCATGTTAGAAAAACTAAGTTGTTTCCTCAACTTTGAGAACTCATCTTTGTGCGTTATGGTGTTAATCAAAATATACATCGTACATAAATAATAATGAGATGGAATTATTTGTTTCCTGACCCTGAACCACTTGTGAGGGGAGAAAATAATATACTTTGATATATAACGTATATCAAACTGATATAGATAACTTTGTTCTCACAAGCAATAGTTTAGCTATTAAGTGGAGGCACTCAATAAATTATTTTGCTAAACCAACTGTGATGTAGACCAACTTATCAAGATGAACTTCTTGAATAGAAAATCTGGAATATGCTCTAAATTAAATGATTGAGCAAGTTACCTCGCAAATACCAGGTTGCGGGTTAATAATAATCGCACATGCAACCATCTCATAGATGCATCTTATGTGATATACATGCCAGGTGAATGGGCCCTATTCACCTTTGATATTTCCAGCATTCATGGGATTCAATCTCAATTTAATTGGTCTACTAATTAATGAGAACAAACAATATAAGAGGATTCATAAAGAACTTTCTAGTTCTTTAATATTTACCCATGTTAATTCTCTTTTATTTTTTCACATCATAGGGATTTTCAACATCTCACTAATGAACTTCAACAGATACGAATACTAAAATAATAACTGATGCGGCGTGCATCCCGATCCCACCATATAAACAATAACAGTATCAATATTCACCCTTATACCTCCTTGTTGAGGCACGCAACCGGATACCCCATGTCCACCCCGTACTACTCCTCAACACATATCACCCTTATTTCTTCTGTTGCGACGTGCAACCCGATCCCACCTATCCACCCTTATTGCTCCTTGTTGTGACGTGCAACCCGATCCCACCAGACAATCACATCCCGCCTTATTTCTTCTGTTGCGACGTGGAACTCAATCTCAATATATATGTATCAGCACCAATCGCAAAAGAGTAAAAACAAAGTGTATCACAAACTAACTTCTATTCCCCCCATTACTCATTCTTCGATCCACACAATGGAATATTACTACGATTATGAACCTTTACCAGTGAAAACTACTCAGCGAAGCCAACCAAGGTGTACCATAAGGCACCAATAAACCAATATAAGCCAACAAAGTAGTAAAACGAAATCATGAAACAATTCAATACTTCAATAAAGATAACAACAGTTAATATGAAGCATTTAGGCATAGAAATATTTATGAGCAAGTAGAAATTAAGGCATGGAAATAATAATGAGCAAGTAACAATTAAGATAAGAAATAGTATAATAGGAAACGGGGAAGGGACCCATCTAAAAATGGTAATTTGGTGGCCCATAAGTACTCGTCACCACACTTATTCGCAACACACATGGAATTTCACATAGCAAATAAGTTGGGGATTCTTATTCCCTCAAGTCAAGGTTAGACCAAACACATACCTCAAGCCAATGGGTATTTTAAAGCTCAATCGCCGCTTTACCTCTCTATTTCACCACCAGTTTACTTGTATCTAGTCATAATTAACTCAATAACATCAATACATGCTAAATAACTCAACTCCAATGCATAATTATAGATTATCTACCATTTTTCCAAAAAAATCAAAAACCGACCCCGGGCCCGATTGGTCAAAACCCGAAGTTTAGACCAAAACCTGATTACCCATTTACCCCCGATCCCAGATATGTAATTGATTTTGGAATTCAACCTCAATTTGAGGTCTAATTCTCCAAATTTAGAAATTCCCAATTTTCACCCAAAAACACATAATTTCCCATGAGAACCCCTAGATTTTGTGATAAAATCTTAAAAGAAGAAATAGATTGAAAGAGTTGAGTTAGAAATCACTTACCTATGATTTGGAGAAGATTAGATCTTTGAAAAATCACCTAGGGAGGTTTAGGGTTTTAGAGAATTGAAAAATAAGTGAAAATCCGGTCTAAGTCTCAAATTAATTGCTGCAAATGTCGCAATTGCGACTGGAGATGTGACGAAAGTATCGCAAATGCGAACCCCCTCACATTTCTGCTACCTTCGCAAATGCGAAGGAGAGTTCGCAAATGCGATCCCCATCCTCCGCAAATGCGACTAAAAGATCGCATTTGTGTCATGACCCAAAATTCGAACCCGATCGTGAAGGCGCCTCTCGTGAAGACAAGGCCAGTCGACACTTACCCATTTTAGTTTTAAGAAATTAACAATGATAATTTAAGTCTAAAACATGATAAAAAATCCAAAATTAAGCATTCAACAGTACAAATTTACGGAAGAAAAATCGAACATTTCCTGATACCGGGGTGTCACTAGTCATGAGCATCTATCAATCCTAACAAAAGTTTGAAAAGTCTATAAGCTATTACAAATGTTTGAAAAAGAGATAGACATTATAAAGGGGAAGGAACACGGGACTACGGACGCCAAGCAGCTACCTCGTGGAATCCAAAGTCTACCGGGAGCTCTCAACTCGTGCTAGCAGGATCAACAACGCCTGAATCTGCACACGGGGTTCAGGGATTAAAGTGTGTACTCCAACTCAATGAGTAATAATCATAAATAAAGACTGAAGGCAAGAAATCACGTAAGGCACATTACAGGCTACAATGAAGCAATAAAACCACTAAAAACAGTGAATCAGTAAAGACATGTAAAGTCAATTAAGTTCAGTTTAACTTCATGAAATACCTTTTGAACAATTAAACAGGTAATTACAAACAAATAAGAAAGAAAAAAACATAAATGTTCGCCTCTCGAGAAAAAGGTAAACAAATCCGCTCCTCAGGAAATATCTCAGAACAATTCCAGCCCCTCGGGCTACATCTCACATCACATGGGTATTTGCGCTCACTAGGGGTGTGCAGACTCCTACAGGGGTCCCTTACGGTCCAAGAGTAAACATGTATAAGTATGAAACAGTGGAATATAACATGACCGAGTTCAAGTATAAAGTCAAAATAGTGAGGAAATATGAATAAAAATCCCCGAAGGGTTCAAATAGCTGGCACGAGGCCCAAATATGGCATTCCGCACAAATCATAATGATAGCAAATAGATTTCAGTCAAATACACAGTAAAATAATCATTTGAGATGGACTAAGTCACAATCCCCAACAGTGCACGATCCCACGCTCGTCATCAACCGTGTACGTCACCTCAATAAGCACTACGATGTGCAATCCGGGGTTTCATACCCTCAGGAGATCATTTACAATTATTACTCATCTCAATTCGGTCGAAACTCTATCTCATGATGCATTTTCCCCTCAAATCGGCCTCCACCCGCGTCAAATCTATCAAAAAGTAGCATCACAACGTCAAAATATGCTAAAGGAACAAAGCTCAAGCAAAAATAATCAATTTACCAAACAAATCCCGAAATTACCAAAACCTAACCCCCGGAACCACATCTCGAAATTCGATTAAATTCACCTCAATGGATTCCTTATCTCCCCATGAGTTCTTACATATCAAAAGTACCAAAATCCGACCACAATAGGTCCCTTAAATCCTCAAGTCTAGGTCTCCAATACTAAGCCCTATTTTCTCCAATTTTGACCCTTAAATTCCATTAATTATAGCTCTAAAAAATACCATAGGGGCGAGTTTTAGGTCCGAAATCCTTACCTCAATGAATTTCCCTTGAGATCCCTCTTCAAAATCGTCCAAAAAGCTCCAAAGCCGACTTAAAATGGTGAAATAGCTCAAAAATCACGAAGGAAATAATGTATACCTTCTGACCCAGGAATTTCACATCTCCGACCATATTCTCGCTTCTGTGATACCACTTCTGCGGTCAAGACCACCGCATCTGCAGTCCTCACTTAAGTCACCAAAATCGGATCTGCGTTACATTTCCCGCACCTGCGCCATCGTATGTACGACTCCTGACCGCTTCTACGACATCTTTCGAAACCACCCCGAGGCCCTCGGGACCTCAATCAAAAGCATTAACGTATCCCAAAACCTTATTCAAACTTATACCAATCTTCAAAACACCTCAAACAACATCGAATCAACCAAAACACATCGGATTTAGGCCTAAGTTTTGAAAACCTTCTAAATTACGCTTTTGATTAAAAACCCAACCAAACAATGTTTGAATGACCTGAAATTTTGCACATACATCCCAAATAACACCATGGAACTACTGCAACTCTCGAAATTCTATTCCGACCGCTATATCAAAATCTCACCTACCAACCGGAAATCACCAAAATATCAACTTCGCCAATTCAAGCCTAAATCTGCTCTGAACCTCCAAAACTCATTCCGATCACGCTCCTAAGTCCCAAATCACTTCCCGAAGCTAACCGAACCATCAAAACTCACATCCGATCCCTCTAACACATAAGTCAACATCGGGTTGACTTTTCCAACTTAAGCTTCCTCAAAAGAGACTAAGTGTCTCAAACCTAACCAAATCCTTTCCGAACCCGAGCCAACCAACCCGATCACATATAAAACCGATAGACAAAGCAATAAGAAGTAGAAATTAGGGAAACAGAGTGGTAAATCATGAGACGACTGGCCGGGTCATCACATCCTCCCCAACTTAAACAAATGTTCGTCCTTCAACGAGTCAAGAAACATACCTGAAGCCTCAATCAGGTGAGGATATTTACTCCGTATCTCCCGCTCGGTCTCCCAGGTAGCCTCCTCCACAGGACAACCTCTCCATTGCACTTTCCCTGAAACTATATCCTTTGACCTCAACTTTCGAAGCCGATGCTCCAAAATAGCTGCTATTTCCTCATCATAAGTCAAATCACCATCCAGCTGAACAGTGCTAAAATCTAGCACATGAAACGGATCCCCAATATACTTCCGGAGCATAGAAACATGACATACTGGATGCACACTCAACAAGCTAGGTGGAAAAATAAGTTCATAAGCCACCTCCCCAATTCTCCAAAGCACCTCAAAAAGCCCAATGAACCCAAGACTCAATTTACCTTTCTTTCTAAACCTCATAACACCGTTAATAGGTGAAACCTTCAACAAAACCTTCTCACCAACCATGTAGGACACATCTCGAACCTTCTTCTCAACATAACTATTTTGCCTCGACTGCACTGTACGAAGTCTCTCTTGAATCACCTTCACCTTTTGTAAAGCATCCTGCACCAAGTTTGTCCCCAATAGCCTAGCCTCACCTGGCTCAAACCAACCAACTGGAGATCTACACTGCCTCCCAGACAAAGCCTCATATGGAGCCATCTGAACACTCGACTGGTAGTTGTTGTTATAAGAAAACTCTTCAAGCGGTAGAAACTGATCCCATGACCTTCCGAAATCAATTACACAAGAATGCAACATGCCCTCCATTATCTGAATAGTGCGCTCAGACTGCTCGTCTGTGTTAGGGTAAAATGTTGTTCTTAACTCAACCTGAGTACCCAACTCTCGCTGCATAGACCTCCAAAACTGCAAAGTAAACTAAGTTCCCATATCTTAAATGATGGAAATTAGGACACCATGCAAACAAACAATCTCTCGGATATAGATATCTACCAGCTGATCTAAAAATAGGTAGTACACATATAGAATGAAGTGCACGGACTTGGTCAGCCGATCCACAATCACCCAAATAGCATCGAACTTCTTCAAAGTCCATGGAAGTCCAACTATAAAGTCCATAGTGATCCTCTCCCACTTCCACTCTGGAATATCCATCTGCTGAAGCAAGCCACCCGGTCTCTGATGCTCATATTTCATGCTGTCAATTGAGACACCGAGCTACAAATCCCATAATGTCATTCTTCATTCTTATCCACCAATAATACTGCCTCAAAACCCGATACATCTTCGCGGCAACAAATGAATGGAATACCGCGAGCTATGGGCCTCCTCTAGAATTAACTCCTGAAGCCCATCCACATTGGGCACGCATATTCGGCCCTGCATCCTCAACACTGCATCATCACCAATAGTCACATCTCTGGAATCATCATGCTGAACTCTGTCCTTAAGGACAATCAAATGCAGATCATCATACTAGCACTCTCTGATGTGATTATATAAGAAAGACCAAGAAACCACACAAGCCAATACACGACTGGGCTCCGAAATGTCTAACCTTATGAACCGATTAGCCAAGGCTTGAACATCAACTGCAAGAGGTCTCTCCCCAACTGGAATATATGCTAAACTCCCCATACTCACTACCTTTCGGCTGAAGGCATCGGCCACCACATTGGCCTTTCCCGGATGGTACAATATAGTGATATCATAATCCTTTAGCAACTCCAACCATCTTCGCTGCCTCAAATTAAGATCCTTCTGTTTGAACAAGTGTTGGAGGCTAAGACGATCAATAAATACCTCACAAGACACACCATACGAGTAATGCCTCTATATCTTCAATGTGTGAACTATGGCAGCTAACTCCAAATCATGAACGAGATAGTTCTTCTCATGGGGCTTCAACTGACGAGAAGCATAAGCAATAACTCTACCCTCCTTCAGCAAAACACAACCAATACCAACTCTCGAAGCATAATAATACATGGTATATAAACTTGAAGCAGATGGCAAAAATAACACTGGAGCCATGGTCAATGCTGTCTTGAGCTTCTGAAATCTCTTTTCACACTCATCCGACCAAAAAAATGAAGCACCCTTCTAAGTCAACTTGGTCAAGGGTGATGCGATAGATGAGAATCCCTGAATAAACCAGCGATACTAGCCTCCCAAACAAAGAAAGCTGCGAATCTCTATGGCTGAGGATGGTCTGGGACAGCTATGAACCACCTATATCTTCTTAAGCTCAACGTACAGTACTGCATGGCATAACAATGTCGTAATACTGCGGGGCGTAACATTATCCCCCCTTTGGAATATTCGTCCTCGAATGTTGACCGATGCACTTATCATTTTCATAACTTATGTCTTCTAAATACTTTAGAACTTCCCTTGGGCGACTATTCTGTGAATGAGTCCAAAGTCTAGGGCATTCTCCCCTTAGGCATCCTTCTCACACCACAACTTGTAGTCGGAATCCTTCCAAACTAGTAACTATTGCTACCTTTCATCATGTAACCTATAAAAGTTTGACCTTATAAGTGTGCCTAATATATAGGCTTCATATGTATAGCTTGATAAGATGTCCCTTTAGGCATCTATGAGTATATTGAGGTTCTTTGCTCGTTACTGTGTTGAATTCATGAATATTTATCTCATCGCATAAGTCCGTTAAGCCCTCAGTATGAATTTACTGCCATAACTCTTACTTTAATTTATCATTGTTGATGTCTGTTACCAAATCCCAGGTTACTCTTGTTGCTTATTCTATATGTATAAATTTAAGTCCTTTAATGCTTCCTTATTACTGTTCATCTTTAGAATGACAGCCTAATATCATCTCATACTTTGTGACTTTTGTCCATCCATTGTTGATTCACATCTATATTGATCTACAATATACCTCTGATAACTTTAAACTTCTTACGTAATACTTGCCCTTAGGGCTTACGTTACATCAAGAAATATTCGAAGTAATTTTCCTAATCAACTTAGCAGCGATGTTGTACTTCAATAACCGTATTCTATAGCATCCCAAGGTGATTTTCTTGCGTGAGTATTTTAATCATGTACAATTCATGAATCCCTTTTTTTCAAATTATTACTCAATTGAAGTCCCAAACGTCATACTTTATCTTTTACAATTACACCCTTATTCTACCATTAGGGTTGCGTTCTATCTCTTCTAAATGCTACTTATGAAGAGTAACTCATTTGAGTCCATTCAGGCTATACTAAGCTTACAATAACATAGAGGAGCCATTAGCTCCCTTATTTTCATGGGCCTAATCCTGTGGACTTATCCATTCTCGTCACCTTCTCACTCGCCTTTTCTCGTTCTTACATCCTGTCATAAAACTTTATCGCTTTTCTATATTTTAGTTTGCGACCTAAACACATCTATTTATACTACTCTTAATCTTCCTTCAACATCCTTGAATTTCCTTGTATTATTTTAGAACATCAAGCGAGACATCACATTGTTTCTAACTTTTCTTTACTTTCTTAACTAGACCTCTCGATATGTAGAAATCATTGTCTTGAACATATGCCACTGACGATGCCGCTATCATTCGTGGATATTGAATTCCCATGCTTATATCCTTCTATCTGAAGTATGGACTATTCACGATCTTCTACCGTTGAGTATCTCGTACGTTGCTCACCTTTACCTTACTTGCCTTAAAATTTCGCATGTATCTTCTATCTCTGTCATGAACTCCCTTCCACCTAGGTGTAATCCACATCCATAACTTGAAGTTATATTATAATGCTTGAACCTCTAGTACATACACAATCCCGTGAGAGTTTCATACTTACTTCTTATGAGATCGGTACCCTTTTGACTAGTCTTAACGTAGAGCCGTTATAGAACATAGTTGTTGTGCTATCTCTCTTGAACCTCTAATATTAAGAGTGATTCTGCTATGTTCTTAATCATGATTCCTATAACTTCTGGGTCCAATAATCAGATTCCCGATTTACTTTGTTGATGTAACTCTTTTAGTTTCCTTCTTCTTCTGATCAGCCTTTATGCTGACTTAAGTTATTTTCTAATCTGCGGCTTGTGGTATTAGTTATTATTTTATCCATCCATGGACGCTATGGAATATCCATGATACAATCTTGTAACAATTCATTCCTTTATCTATCACATGGGCTCAATTCTTTCGTTTAACGTATACTGAAATCTTTTACGACTGTATGATCGTCAACATATGTGATGCATGTATAAAAATCCAAACTCTTAAGTGCGTTCGTAACGTCACCAACTCGAGATCATTGATCAAATAATTGCTTCCGTTTCTTCTAAGCTTTCTTTTAACATAAGCTATTACCTTTCTTGATCTTTATTCCCCCTTGTTGTATGCATACTTATCTTATCTTAGCTCCTATGCATGTCAGAAATTTCGTACAACTCATATGATCTTCGAATATTTCTTTTGATTTTTATTTCCCATTAACTAACCACGATAGATTCCTCTTTCTTATGGAGGACGTACAATTATGTTGTGAAATTGTTGTTACAAGACCATTTTCTCTTTAGGTTATTGTGCTTAGGTGAAGCCTTCCCCCTTATTTTCTCAGTTAGTCTTTTGTTGTAGTACTTAGGGAGAACCCTTGACTCTTGTAAAGATGTGAGATTATTACGGACCTTTTGATGTCCTTCCTTGTCTATAATTATATGTAATTTCTTACCTCCGTGTACTTATTCTTGTACGGTTGCTTCTGAACTGATATTTTGACTCTCTTCCCGGTGGCACTCTCTTTTATCCTTAAATACTTATACGGTACTTTTAACTACCCCCGACTCTTATGTTAATATACCTCAAGTATTATAATGATATTCTTCGAGGCTGGATTTTTCATGTTGGGTTCTACTAAGTTTATCTTACATGATCTGATAACTTGTCTGTTACCTCCTGTTTAGCCATGACTGGGATTTTCCTGACCAATTACTAACTACTTGTTGGCCCATTCTCATATCAATATTCCTCGTAATATTTCTTGGATTATTTCTTTGGTCTTAACTTAACTCTCGCACTAATAATCAATAACATCATGGGCAGGAACCCTTAGTTCTTCTCCTTGATGTCGCGTTTATATAACGTTCTGGAAACGTAGCATATCTATAGATCCTGTCCCCGCCTAATCCATCTGAGGCCCATTTGGATAAGTGCAATCTCATCCCTTACTCATTTTTATCGCATTCCTCCTTTACCATTCCATAGTCACTAGAACCACTTAATTCTAAATTAATGCCACATTCACATCACTTCATATTTCCCCCTTTAGGGGTGTACTAAGAGTTTGAGCTATGACGACCATCCTATAGATGTTTTACCTCTTAATCTTTTGGCGTCATTCTCAACATCAATGATACTTACTTGCCTTGCGGAAATCCTTCTGTACCAAGGATGACAAATTCCCGTACTCGCGAGGGTGACACTTAATGTAACTGGAACATAAAGTCCTTTAAGCTTAACTTTGCTAACATTTATTGCTTTAGGGAGGTGTCTTCCTGAATGACCATTCTCTGAATTTTACATGAATCTTCTTCTGTTGTCCGTCATATTATTGTCGGAATGCGATATGAAATTCTCATGATGCTGACTATTAAATCACTCAGTCCATTTCTCATGTTCAGTTTATTTTATTCACCAATCCATATTGATTTCTATTACTCTAGGGTCTAACTTTTCCTTTTATTAATCATGTTAGAGTCGCAAATTTATTTCTCAAAATGAGGATGTGACTGTATGGTCTATACTCGTTTGTTGTCCTGAGGCCGGTCACCTATCGTCTCTTCATTTGCTTGACTATAGATTTTGTAATATTATCCTCTTTTGATCTACCGTTGTCCTCCATGTAACACATCTTACTCATAATGCTTCATTAACTCTTTTCTAATTCCCCGCAAACATTTATGCCTATCACTTTATTCTGAAAACTCGAACAAGACATTCTTTTGCTTTTAACTTCCTTTTGCTCCATCCAGTGGCTCTTCAAATTGTTTAACGTTCTCGCTTTACTAGGGATGCGAGCCACACTAAGGTGATTTGCATCCCTGCAAGGCTTATAGTGCATATCTTTGTAGTACTCATATTTGGTTGTACTATTTTAAAGTGTACCATCTAGCTGTCTCACAAGGAGATCTACTAGCACACTTGCAATATCTTTCGGAAATATCAACTAACACAAACAATCCATTCACCATTTTTGTTTACTCTAACCCCAGTTAGGTCACGATGTTCCGTCTTTTTCTTAAACTACACATGTTAGACCCGATAGGGCATAACTGAGATGGGTATAACCAATTGTACATACCCCTATTACTATTGAATATAACTCAAAAATCATATGTTCCTCTACCACAATTATAAACGTTGCTAACCTTTATTAACTGGGTGGCTCATACCTTTCCTCATCTTGCTTCTTCTGCTTGTTGAAACTTGTATTTATCTTCTTAATCTCTTATTGTCTTTACACCATAAAGATGCATAGACATTCTTTCCCTAAGTCTTCTTATCAGGAAGCTTACATCTTTCAGTACACCCATGATCTGCTAAAGACCTCACACTTACTAATCGTAAGCATCATACAAAAATTCAATTTCTCTCACTCAGCTTTTCCACAACAATCTCTCTTTCCAACCATTTTTCCGGATGTAGGTGTTGCCTTATTATGAATAAAATAGAATTTTGAATTTTAAATTCTTATAAGTAAGCTCTACCACACGATCTACAGTACGAAGAAAGAGTGACAATCCTAAATGCTCTGTAGCCTTCTGCTTCCAAGTGTGCTGCACAACACACTCATAAACAAGACTCTACTGGACACGGCTTATAGACTCCCTAGGACAGAACTGCTCTGATACTACTTTTGTCACGACCCAAACCGATGGGCCGCAACGGGCACCTGGTACCTTACTCGACCGATTACTAACGTAACATATCTTTCTTATTACATCATCATATACACGTGACATACGGGCCTAATAGGCCAACATAATTATTTATAAACTCAAAACATAGGCCGACAAGGCCGTACAATCTTTCATGTATACGATATATGTCTACAAGTCTCTAAGAGTACATATATATCATAAAGGTCGAGATAGAGTCCCTCCATACTAAACAATACACGTCTAAATCATACTAACCAAACAAGCAACTCTGAAGCAAATGAAGCGCACCAACATCTTCCACTAAGCTGATGGCCTACTTAGAGGGCTCTCGACCTGTCTATCGGGACCTGCGAGCATGAAATACAGTATCCCCAGGCAAAAGGGATGTCAGTACGAATAATATACTGAGTATGTAAGGCGCATAAATGAGTACATAACAGACATGTAAGAGATATATAGAGTAATTGACTCAACCTGTATGTCTGGATAACTTTGTAAATTATAATTTACTTTATGCTTCATGCATATGTGTATGAATGTCATGTCATGCATAGGTACATATTTTATAACATCATCAGCCTCTGAGGGCATCGCATCATATCATATCGGCCACTGTGGGCAAAATCATTATTGTATACCAGCTGATCAGGTGGTTGTGTGTATATAATGCCATTACCTTTCCCATATCCCATATACATATATATACATACATATATATGCGTATATAACACTATTTGAAACTCAAAACATAGGCCTACATATATACGCGTATATAACGTCGTTTGAATCATATTTCAGCCACTATGGGCAACATCATCATCATATAGCAGCTGAGCAGGTGGTGGTGCATATTTAACACCTTAACCTTTTCTCATATCCCATCTACATATATTTGCATATATACGCGTATATAACACCATCTGGTCATGGGTCAATGCACATGTATAAATAAGTAAAATACATGAAAAATACATAATAATCTCGATATTCCTTCCGGATAAACTTTTTCAATTGCGTATTATTCTGAGACCCACGAACAGAAGATGATAATAATTCTCACGGGAAATCAAGAATATAGACACCCCTACTATTTCTATGAATAGAGTAAATTGTAGAAACTATGTATTTGATCGTTTCTTTCGTATAATCTGGATCATGTCAAAAGAAAGAAGGGATAGCCTTAATATAACCTGTTCCCTGAATTATTTGCACTAAATGAAGCATCTGCTTCTTTAAATCTTATGAACGAAATTGCTTGCTTCAACGTTTTCTTGTCTGATCCAGCGACAAAATGTTTTGAATTTTTAATAAGCCTATAACCATGTCTTACATATAAGACTTGTAACCAAGACTTGGATAAATAACAAATTGTTTTTGGTTTCAAACCTCAACGTTCTTGCTTCTTTGAACGTTGCTTCTTTGTTATTAATTCAATTGAAATCTTTGGCAAAGAGTTTGGACGAAAATATTTCTGTTTCCATGTTTTTGATTTCAAGCAAAGAAATGAATTGAAGCTTAAGGACAGATTGTCTAATTGGATCATATTCTACAAGTCTTACTAAGACTTTAATATTACGTCATGACATGGTTAGTTACTTTAATTATTAGGTGGACACGTACACCCATGTTATAAACTTACAATGACTCACATTTCTTGAATAGTGGCCTTGTGCCATGTTTTTTTTTTTTTTTTTTTTTTTTTTTTGGGCAAATTATACTATTAGGCGTGCCTAGTAGTTTTTTATTAATAATAAAGTAACAAAACGACAAAGAAATAGTACATGTAAGGGAGGGGGGCATGGACCTTACCTTACTAATCCTATTGAGGTGAAGAAAAAGTATCATGTATAAAATANTTTTTTTTTTTTTTTTTTTTGTTTTTTTGGGCAAATTATACTATTAGGCGTGCCTAGTAGTTTTTTATTAATAATAAAGTAACAAAACGACAAAGAAATAGTACATGTAAGGGAGGGGGGCATGGACCTTACCTTACTAATCCTATTGAGGTGAAGAAAAAGTATCATGTATAAAATAGGAACTTGAAAGAACCAAGTATCCTATGATCACCATAGAGTTTATAACACACTCTATGACGCTATTACAAATGATGATGCTTTGAAAATGATAAACTAAGATAATGTACAAATTATAGTCTTGCCCCGCATTTACCAAACTTGTGAGTTCTTCAGATTGAACTTCATGAAAATCCTCTTTCTTCAAATAATCCTCAAAATTCTTCATTTCTTTTAGATCTATTGGACCTCCTAGATGTGGAGGTTGCACCCCCCTTTTTGCTTTGCAGCTCTCGTTGGAGTTGCCTGAGCGTTATTTCTTGAGTCACATTCTCTTTTTCACTATGCTTAGGAGAGAAATCTCCAACTGTAGCCACCTCTTTCGGACAAGATTCAATCAATTCATCTTCAAAACGTAAATTGTCCTCTATTTTTTTATTTGTTTCTTCTTGTATAACCATCCATAATGGTTCATGCCTGTTCGTTCTCTTTTCACTACCAAGTTCTTGCCTCTTTGCCACTGAAACTTTCTTTCTTTTTCAGTCGTTTTTGATCTGGTTGAGTATGCACATATTTGATGTTTTGGACTGTCCATAGCATCCAGTAGAGCCCGTTCGTCATTGGAAATCAAAGCATTGTTATAAAACTCACCTGAGCGATCAATGGTTGTCACAATTTTATTATGCCCAGTATTTTCTGTTATTGTTGCTGCACCACCAATTATAGGATTAACAGCTGAGTTGCGTGGATTAGGCTTCTGCTCATCATCGATGATTGGGCTGGTTGCTACTGTTTGTTGCTGTCCAGATATCAGTGCTGTTGTTGGTCGATCCTTAACAGCTGGAACTATCTGCTGTGTTTGTGTTGCTGCAGCATGCACTGAACTACCAGATGGAGTTGCTGTATCTTGAATCAACTTTCCAACCAATGTCTTGTGACTAGCATCAGTTGGAGAGTTTCTATGAAGGAAAGATAGAGCATTGAGGTTCCATTCTTCCCTGTTACCTTGGTCGTGGACCAAATTATCTCTGCGTTGGTACACTTTGTCACTGGTGGAGTAGGGTATAGTTTGCTTGTTGATCACATCTTCATTTACACTTGTTGGATCAATTTCGCCATTCTCATCAGTTGCAATGATCTCAAACGCATTTGAGTTGGGAACAATGTCACCCTCCTTCATTACTTCCCCAGATTTATTTTCCAGCAATGTACCCTTTTGCCCATCTTTTTCATTCCCTAAAGTCTGGGCAACAGCTGTTGTATCAGAAGATTGTCCTGCAAATTTTTGCTTTGTTTCCCCAGTTGGATATTTGGATATATCAGCCTTACTACCAATTTTACCACCTAGAGCATTAGTTCCAGCCTTTACAGCATTGTTATGATCTCCTGTTGCTCTATCAACTGTTCCATTACCACCCTGTGATCGAGCACCTTCCCTCACTTCATCATTTGCAATATAGGTCTGTGCAAATTCCTCTGTTCTATCAGTGTTCTTTGGATTTACAGCAGTAGTTGATTCTATCACTCCTTTCTCTTCATGTTGATCCCCTTCCTGATTTATTCCTTTACCATCGGGGTGGTCAATTTCGTTTTTATTTACAATACCAGTTCCTTTACCATGATCAACAGCGCCTTTTGAACTTATATCAGTTGACAAAATAGCTGCAGTAGCAGCCAGTTTATCATACGCATGTACTATTGGATTTACCACATTAGAGATCCTTGCTAAAGCCACCTTAGCAGGTACATATCGAGAAGGTGGATATGGACCTTTTGTGATTTGTGCACCATCACCAACATGATTAGCCACAGCAATTCGAATTTCACTGTTTTGCATAACAACTTGCTTTCCACCTTCAATTTGCAAGCCCTGCTGTCCAGCTAGATTTTCTTTTTCTCTTTGAACTTCCTGATGGCCAGCTCTTTTTGCATTGACGAATTCCCTAGCATCCCCTTTTAATTTATCCAAACTATCCAGCCCTTAACTTTCCTCGACATTAACTGCATCTTCCTTATTTTCCTCGATCTTCCAACGACATGATCGTTCATCATGCCCTTGATGTTTATAATAGGTGCAATATTTAGGAAGATTATTATACCTAATAACTTGATAATAATCCTATAGTCCATGGGAAAGTTTTAAAGAAGAACTCATCACCCTTTGACTTAACATATCCTGTAGATCTTGATAAAGCTTGAACAAAATGGTCAAAAAGATCAAATTTGACAAGTACATGACAGAATTGAAGAAGAACTTGGGAGAATTTTCTGTATATTTGATGATGAAAAACGTCTGTACATCCTAACGTATAAATACACTGAAGAAGGAATCTATTGTCTAACTAACTAACCATCTGTACAATTTTTATTAGCTTTCTTGTAACAAACTAAGGATAAATCAAAGAATAAAATTAATTCGTATGTACAGATATTGATAATTGATTTTCTGTTTGCTGCTTCCTTTTAATAGGACCAAAGAGTGTTGTTTTGATTTGGGCCCAAGCTGTTAAGAAACCCAACGGAGTGAAAGGTGTTCAGGCCCAAAATCTGATGGTCCACTAAATCCAAAACACTGTAGCCAACTAATTGATTTAATCTCATCCGTCCATTGACATTAAGACCTAATATTCTCTTTCAGACACAAACACAGGAGGCATCGAGAATCTCTATCAAAAGAAAACTCCATCGATAAACCTTCTCTGTTAAGACTCTATTGATAAACCTTTGATTTTGCTAAATTTTGTATCATCGCCAACAGTACATGTCTATATTCAAGTTGTCCAATGTTACACGACCCTTTAACATCGAATTGTTTAGGCATTGACTGACGCAGCTCCTGAATATCAGGTTTTCCATAGGAAATCTTCAAGATTATAGCTTGATGTAATTCTTCTTCAACTGTAAAAGCATTAACTTCTTCTACAGTGAATTCAACCATTGGTTCTCCATGCACAAAACTAATAGGAGATAGCTCTATTCTGGACGAAACAGTAGCAGATTTGCTTCGAAATATCTGTGTAGCATACGTTTGTTTAGCCTTTGTATTAGGAACTATCTCTCGTGTGTTTTGGATTGCCTCTCCCACAGTCAAAGGCTGGGGAGAGGATGCAGCAGCCATGATTTACTTCAAAACTCCATTGATGTGAAGAATCAAAAGAAGCTAGCAAAAAGTCTGCGTGCTACAGTAATTGCAAAAATGAAAATTAAGATCTGTTACGATTGGCTATAGATTTGAAGATGAAACCAATAGGGGATTGTGCGCAAAGAGAAGATGCTTCTTATGACAAAAAAATTGCAAGAATCCACCGCCGGATGCCGGAGTTATGGCTCGTGAATAGTAATGGAATTACTATTCACCCTTCTTCCCAAAGAGAATTGTCCGCGTTAATTGATTAAGTTTTGTCCGCTTATTAGTTAATTGGATAATATTCTGTTATTCGATAATTAATTAATTAACCGCATAATTTAAAAAATACCACAAATTACTTAAAATTCTATTTTATTTTTAAAATACTTTATACTCGTTACTATTATGGCTATGGGGTACCTTGTATGGTACTAGTCCATAAATATTGGATATTTTAGCTTGAGCCGTATTTTATCTCAAAATGCCAAACTTCGGCAAAATTTCATTTTTCTTCGATATTACTTACCCTCTTACCTTCACAAATTTACTCATCACTTATAATCCTTATAATCCCAAAATAATCTTTTCCTTAGACTGATGCCAATTACCTTACGACAAACTCAATGTACAATACTGTAGGGCATAACGTCGTCGTAATACTGCGGGGCATAACAATGAGAATACGAAGCTGATAAGTGAGGCCATCAACAAACCTCCTAATCCTCTCTCTATTTGTTGGAACCGACCAAATAGCATGACAAACTAACTAGGAGAACCTCATCTCATACTGCGTCACATTCATCTCTTTCTGACGCAACCACTCAAACTGTCTGCGCAGCTCCTCACTGCGAGACTGCGGTACATACTTCTCCAGAAAGAGAACGGAGAACTGCTGCCAGGTAAGGGGTGCTGCACCAACAGGACTAGGCCTCTTAAAAGCCTCCCACCAAGTGAAGGCAGCTCCTGAAAATTGATAAGTAGAGAAAGCAACCTCGCTGGTCTCCAGAATACCCGTTGTACGAAGTATCCTCTGACAGCATCCTCCAACCTACGATACTCGTCCTCTATCATGGAAGGAACTACATAGTCCTGAGCAGCTGCAACTAGGTGGGCTGGATGTGCCCCCGGTGTCTGAAGTGCCTGCACGACATGCTCATGTGTGCGAGCAGCAGGAGTCTGATTGCCTCCCCCAGCCTGAGAAGTAGTTGCGGCTGTAGTAGCTGAGACTGTTTGAGCTAGGCCAGTGCAAATTGATAGAATCTAAGCCGAGGCCTCCTGAAGACCCGAAATCACAATGGGCACAGCTGGTTCCTGAGCTGTTGCTGCTGGAGCGCCATAACTGGGACCTGATCCTGAACTAGGCGGCTGGTAGATCTACATATGCTGCCCTAGCTGGTGCACGGGCCATACCTCTGCCCCTACCGCGACCACGAGCACATCCACGGCCTCTAGTGGCCATAGCTGGTGGTACTGGTGGTCGTCCGTCCTAACCGGTAGTGCGCGTCCTCACCATCTGTGAGAGAATATAATATCAGAAGTTTAGTATTCTGATCAACAAAGTCGCACGACAAGAATTTCAAGAATATGATGTTTTTCCAAAAGGTTCTGCAGTCTCTCAAAGATAAATACAGATGTCTCCATAGCGATCCGTGAGACTCTACTAAACATGTTCATAACTCGTGAGACCTATGTAACCTAGGCTCTGATACTAACTTGTCACGACCCTAAACTTGGACCCGGTCGTGATGACGCATCTCGTGAAGACAAGGCTAGCCGACACTTACTCATTTCAGTTTTAAGTAGTTAAAAATGAGAATTTAAATCTAAACATGATAAATAATCCAAAGTTAAGCAGTTAACAGTACAAATTTACGGAAGAACAACCCAACACAGCCCGATGCCGGGGTGTCACTAGTCATGAGCATTTAGCAATCCTAACACAAATCTGAAAAGTCTATAAGCTATTACAAATGTCTGATAAAGTGATAGAGAAGATAAAGGGGGAGGAACACGGGACTGCGAACGCCAAGCAACTACCTCGTAGACTCCAAATTCTTTCGGGAGCTCTCAACTCGCGCTAGCAGGATCAGTAATGCTTGAATCTGCATACTGGGTGCATGGAGTAAAGTGAGTACTCCAACTCATTGAGTAATAATCATAAATAAATACTGAAAGCAAGAAATCACGTAAGGCACATTACAGGATATTGTAGACATGTGATTTTTTTACCCTCCCCAAGATTTTTCAAATTTTAGCATGTAAATATTTAAGGCCTAATATCGCTATTTCAACTAATTTTGACTCTTTTACTTTATTTCATTATAAGAAAATAAAAATTACAAAAAAATAGTTTCATTAATGTTTTGTAGTCATTTTTAATCTTGAAAAATACCAAAAATACTCTTGTTTTAACGGTCAATCTTATTTTAATAGTTATTTTAATTAAGTAGAACTAAGTGAGATCGAATTTTAGTCTCGATCAGGGGGAGAGAATAAAATTTGGACTCGGGCAACCAATTTTTAGGTCTAATTTTTTGATCTTGCCCATAATTCCTAGGCTCATATCCCCTAACCAAAAAAAAACCTACTATAGAATAGACAAGACCTATAAGCTAAGGCAATACACAAAAAATCCACCGTTTTCATCTGGGAGCTAACGCTATAGACCCATAAAACCTATCTTCTCCAACCAAGACTTAACACACAAAAACAAAAAAACCACAGACCTTCCACGACTCCCTACCCCTCCGGATTTGGAGCTTCTGCTCCTTCACGTTCAAGACCCCTCAAGCTTTTTCTTCAAAAATGTAACAAAACTAGACTCCTAAAATCAAATCCCTACCCAGCCGACAACACCTTAGCCCCCTAACATAAGAATCTGCCGTTCTCTTCATCTTCTTGACGTCGCCGACCAGACCTCACCACCCAACACACACACAAGAACACATACCTAGCAGCAAGAAACAACTTCAAATGATGGGTTTTGAATTAAATGGGGTTAAGTCGAGTTTGATGCGAGTTCCGTTAAAGTTGAGGTTGTCGATTGTGGTTCCTGCCGGAGTTTCAGTTGCGATATTGGTTTTCCGTTTTGTTTAGATGCCGGAGTTCGTCACATTTGTACATTTTAGCCAAAAATTCAATTTGGATAATATATCTTGTTGAGGTTGGCCTTGCAATAATATTTGTGGAAAATGAAGGGTGTGTTTGGTATGAAGGAAAATATTTTCTGGAAATTTTTTTCAATTTTCTCATGTTTGGTTGGCTTAAATGTTTTGGAAAATATTTTCCTTATCAATTCATTTTCCTCTAATTGGAGAAAAATAATTTCCCTATCAAAAGAAGAGAAAACATTTTCCAAAGCTCCTTCTCAACCTGTCTCACCCTCACCAACCCACCCCCTCTCCAAAAATAATTTTTTTTTTAAAATTTTAATTTTTTCGTTACCCTCCACCCTACTACCCCTCCACCCCCCTCCCCCGCAAAAAAAA
>MU784849.1:84316-153917 GCA_026770625.1 Nicotiana glauca | reverse complement strand
AAAAATAGCAATACAAAAAATAATACAAAAATACAAGTGAAATAATTGAAAAATACAAAAGAGAAAAAAGGGAAATAATTATAAATTTGGGCGAATTAATTACCCAAATCGAAATTAACCGCCCGAGGCCCAAATAAGTAAGCACCGCCCGGTCCAGGTTTGGAATTAATGAAACGACACCGTCCAAAGATAGAGAGATCTGAGCCGTCCAGTGATTAAATCCAACGGACATGGATCAATCTCTCATTAAACCAAACGACGCCGTGTAAGCGTCAATTAATCTCAACAATTAGTTTAATTAATCCAATGGCCAAGATTGAATCATTACTTAAACCATACGTTGTCGTTTCAGGGATCAATGAATCTGAGCCGTTGGTTCATCTAATACAACGGTCTCAGTTCATTAGAGTGTTTTTAATATACCATGTATACATACACCCTTGTATCATTTCATCTTCCCCCTTTTCTGAATGCAAACCCTAGCCGCCCCCTTTTCTCTCAACCTCTCGCCGGAACCCTCACCGGCGGGAGACGTGACCTTCTCCGATGACCTCGCCTTTAACACCACAGATAGCCCTTAACCTCCTCTCCCCACCCCCATAACTCTTTTCCCTCGAATCAAGCCGGAACCTGTCGAATATTAGATTTAGTGTCGCCGGAACCCTACTCCGGCAAACACAACCTAAGCCAATCACCCTATCCTTAATACCTCAGACTCACCTCAGCCTCCCCATTACACCCCTCTAGTCCGTTTACCTCAAATAAGTCCCTAACTCTTCGAATATTTGATTAAACATCGCCGGAACCTTACTCCGGCGATCGACCTTTCACCCAAACATCACCAAAATCATACCAGCAATACCCTTTGACATGCTTAACCCAATCTTGAAACCCTTAAAATCCCAAACACCTCTGAAAAACCAAAAAGAGTCTGCCGGTGTTTAAAATTTCAAGAAAAGGCTATAAAAGGCCTCCTGGGCACTGGAAGATGACCTTTAAAAGAAAAAGAAGAAAAAGAAAGCCAAAAAACAAGTATTATCGGAAAAATAAGAAGAAAAGCTAAGTATTCTTTTTTCTTTCCTTCTTTTCGATTCTTTTGCATGTATTGTTTTCCTTTAATTTTTGATAAATGATTGTAGTTTTCTGATTATTAATTCTGGTTCATTGAAATCAATCTGTTTTGAAAGAGAATAAAATGGATTAATTCTGATATTAAATAGATTTTAATAATTTTGCAATATCATGAATCTCTTTTTTAAATAGTATTTTTAGATTTACAATTTGATATTAGTAGAGTTTAATTTTAGTTTAAATTTTGATTAACCAGTAGTTAACTGGATTTGTTATGATTGACCATGATTCGAATTATGTTTGATGAATTCTGATTGGTTTATAGCTGTTTGATATTTGCATAAGTAATTGACTAATTCTGATTAATTTTGACCCTATACTTATGATTAAATTAGGGTTGATAGTTAGGGTATTGGTTATAGCTGAGTTTTGATTCTGAAATGAAACAGTAGGATAAATTTATAATATTGTCTAAACCTAAGAGGTAAAAGGGTAAAAGCAATACGGTTTGTTGGTAAATAAGAGTAAAGTTCGGGGTTGTTTTAGGTATAGGAAATGGTATAAATGTGATAAAGCTAAGGAAGTAAGGGGCATTTCAGGCATAACAAAAGGGTAGTGCAGTAAATATCACTTAGAGGTGGGGGTAAAAGGGTAAAAGTAATAGAATAGAACATTCTAGATGGGGGAAAAGGGGAAATTAAAATATAAGGGTTCAATTGCAATAAAGGAAGGGACCAATAAGATAAAATCAGAAATTCAAATTTCCCTCCCTTACACACTATAAATAGGCCTCATATGGCCTCTTTTGATAAGTTTGGAAAGTTTGGAAAAAAAATTGAAATATACTAAATAATTTTTGCTATTTTCGATCTAGATTCTCACCAATTTCTATTTTAAAACTCCAAAAATATATTAAAAAAAAATAGTCAGAACTCCTACTGTTACCTTGATCTTTAGAGTAATATGAAGATTATTTTGATTTGCTTGACAATTGCAATGGAGATTTGAACAATATCTTTTGAGTGTTGGTTTTTTTTCTGGTGGTTTATTACTCCTATTGGTTTGATCTACTGTTTGCTGGGCTTGATTCTATTGGCGTTGAAGTTGTGATCAATTTGCTGTTAATTGCCATTGCTGATCCTGTTTTACTATTGATTCGAGTAGATTCTCGTTGATTTTTTTCATCTTATTTCCAGGTAAATCTTCTAATTCATATGACTATGAAGCTGTAATGACAATGTTGAAGAGAACGAATTTTTTCGTTTGGCATTCATTCACCTCTGATTTTCATATATATAACTGAATCTGATATATGTAGAAGTTAGAAAAAATGTGTATTCAATTAGGATTAGTCTAAGATGTAACAAACTATATAAACTTGGACTGCTGATTTGAACTACGGATTGTTGGAATTTTGGACTTGTGATATTTCATGTAGTGATAAATTAGTATGTAACTGTTCGGTAATAAGTTAGTTAATTGGAATCTGTTGATACAATAGAAATCGAATGGGAAATCATGAGTTAGTTTTGTTTTGTGATTGATCGTTGGTTAGTTCGAAATTAAGTTGTATACAAGCTTCTTCTTCCTAGTTTGTGTTGAAGGAAGCCATAGTGATAATGTAGGAATTTAACAAATACAAATGGCCTTGTGTTTAAGTATTTGCTTTAGCATATTAATAATTTTGATAGTTCAGTTACTTGACAGAATTTTGAATTGATAATGACAATCAAGGTGTTAAAAACAGTTTAGGTTGATTAAGAGTTGTTGAAACAATAATGATTGAATAAGAAGTAGGCATGAGCATGTGAATTCAATCCTTGCATTTCATTGCAACCATAATAATCCAGTAGGTTTTTTTTGTATAAAATAATAATCGAGCAGATCTGGCCTGATTTGGATTCATTTTAATGTCACTTAGGTCAACGTGTAGGCTCAATTAAACGTTCAGGAATGAGCAGCCTATTCCAAATAATCGGGGCCTCAACCAGCCCAGTTTGACAAGCCTACTCATGCGATCTTGGGCTAGTTCTGAGGCCCAGTGAGTCAACAGAATTAATAAATTTACGGGCTAGTAGTCAAGGCCCAAATCTGCAAAAAATAAATAATTAAGAGTATAAGGGAATTGAAATCATAGCCATAGGTTAATTAGAAACAAAATTTAATAGAGAACTATAGTCGCTTTAAAGTTAACCCTTAAAATAAATGAGACGAGCCTCGTTAAATAAAAATATACAATTGCGGGGCCCTCAATAATGACTTATAAAATGTTAGACTTGGAAGGACCATTTAGCAAATTTCACGGTCTTTCCCAAAGTTAACATAGACGTAGACGCTTTAGACACGATTCATAATAATATACTTTCTTAAGTATGGGTGTATATTTATGTGACCTGAATCTAAATCTCAACGAAGTCAAAATGTGTTAAAGGTCACTGGCGTACTGGTACGGTGTGGTCCGGAATGTATTTTTACGATGTTGCAATTCTTGTAAAATTAAAAAAAAGCGGATTATCAATAAAAAGCACATAAAAGTAGAGCATATATAGAAATCAGATAAAAACTAATACAACAGTTGAGCGACCATGCTAGAACCACAGAATTCGGGAGTGTCTAACACCTTCTTCTGGGTTAACAGAATTCCTTATCCGGATTTCTGGTTCGCGAACTGTTAACAGAGTCAAACTTTCCTCGGTTCGGAATTCAATCGATGACTTGGGACACCATTAATCTCCCAAGTGGCGACTCTGAAATTTAAATAAATAAATTCCATTCTGACCGTAAAAAGTGGAAAAACTCCTTCCTTTTATTATATCCCTCTCCGGGGTGTAGTAAATAGTGGGATAAAAAGGAGGTGTGGCAGGCTGGAGGGATAGTACGGTGAGTGGTAACGGACAAACTGAAATTTGAAAAAAATAAACTTTTCTTGGAGAAGGGGTGGTTGGTGAGGGTGGGGAAGGTTGAGAAGGAGCTTTGAAAAATGTTTTCCCTTCTTTTGATAAGGAAAACATTTTCCTCCAATTTGAGGAAAATGAATTGATAAGGAAAATATTTTTCAAAATATTTAAACCAACCAAACATGGGAAAATTAAAAAATATTTTTCGGAAAATATTTTCCTTCATACCAAACACACCCTATATATAATTGTCTTCTTACGCCACCTCTCTGAGTTTTCTGAAAATGGTGCACACATTTACGTGACCCGCTTTTTCTGTAGAAATTATACCAAATAGAACGAGGCTGGGCCTGCATCAAGCGGGTAGACTTTAGATCTCCCGGTTCGTTGCCCCCTCTTCGGTCCCAGTTGTCCGCTCGGTAACCCTAGTCTAGAACACAACCCCAGGATTTAAACCTAGAAAAATACAGCATCATGCCGCATCCTTAGTAGGAACGTTTGTTTGCATCATGTGCATTTGACTTAGGGGATTCAACACAGGGGTTGGGTGTAGGACAGGTGTACCAAAAATAACAGGCCATCTTGATGCATCTTATGTACTACGTGTTGCATTTCTTCAAGGGTACAAAGGTCATTTGACGGACCAATGATAGTGGAGGAAAAATAAAAAAAATAAAAAAATAGTGTGAAGTATGAAAATAAAGCAAGTAGGGACCAATTATGTTTTCGTCACATTTTTGTTAAGAAAAAAAAACTTGATAAATTCTAAAAAGATTTTGCACTTTTTCATCATTTTCCGAAAATAAAAAAATCAAAAAAAAGGGAAAATAAATATCCAAAAAGAGTTCACATGTTTCATCATTTTTTCAAACACAAGATAGATATATTTCTCTAAATTAGTTGTATTTTTATTCTTGCCCGTATCCAATCTGCCCGAACTACGCATACCTAATTCTTATCTTTCGGGGCATGATACGTACGCAACCCACATAGGGTCCGGTCTTCCTAGTAAATCTTAGGTTCTTGGATTTGCGAGGTCTTAGCCAAATTTTGCACTTTTAGTCATCTTTTGGCCACATAAGCCATTTTTCAAAAATAGTCTTAGTCATCTCTTGCATGTGTCTAATATAGAGTGTTATTATCTCACAAGTGTTGGTTAGAGTTTTCTCATACAGGTGTGGGTCTACTTATCAGAGGTTGAGCATGACAGACATCCCGGGACTATACAGTCAAGATCACTTATTCAGGAGTTGCTTAAGAAGATTTTCATTTTTATGTTTTGAGCTTGTTTTTCTTTTTATGTCGTCTTTTAGCTTCTAGTTTTGTACAGTGATGTCGAGTTTGTTTTGTCATTGAATTTTCTATTTTGTATTTGAAAAGGTGTGTTATAACTCAAAAACCAAAAAAATAAGAAGAGATTTTGCGTTTTATATTGCCGTTAGAAATTTTCCTTAGGATAATAATTCTAGAAATGAAAAAAATTCGAGGTAGTTTTTCCTTTAGGAAATTAATATCTAGAACTCAAAATAAAAATTTCTTTTATACTCCCTCTTAGTACATTAAGACTAAAAATTCAAAAAAAAAAAAAAAGAGAATTTTCTTTTAGTACCTCTTTAAAAGGTTTGTCTTTAAGGTATTAATTTCAAAAATCCAAAAAAGATTTTCATCTGAGGTTATTCTTTGGGAAATTAATGAAAAATGAAAAAAAATTCTTTTATTTTTACTAGAACTTTAGGATATTGTACATATAAAAAAACACATACATTATCTTTTGTTCATCTTTAAAGTTTCTTCCTTAGGCAATCAAATTGAAATCCAAAAATATTCTTTATCTTTTTTCATTTCTTGGTTGAAAATCTTTCTTCAGGGATATCAAATGAAAATTCAAAATATTTTTCTTTGGTTTAGTCTTTAGATTTTCTTCCTAAAAAAAATTAAATTTTTTTTTTCTCTTCTGGAATTTTTTCCTTAATAATTTCCTGTAGAGTATTTGTTTCGAGAAAAAATATATGCTTGTTAAGCTTGAGTTTAGAATTAGTTATAGAACATTAAGTCTATAAAACTAAAAAAAAAAGAGATTTATTTCTTTTATTTTTCTTTTATCGTCAGAGTAGTCATTAAGGTAAAAAAAAAGAAAAAAAGACGAGAACGTTAGTTTGTTTCTTTTATTTCCGATCTTCCCGAACTATGCAAAGATCTGATTCATGCGGCGTCATGATACATAGGCAACCTTCATAGGGTTCGATCAAATCATTTTTTCATTTCATTAAAAGAAAAAAGAACAAAAAGGAAAAAGGAGATGAAATTATGGGATGTGAGAAAGAGAGGAAAGAAAAGAGTGATAATTAGAAGAAAAAAAAAGAAGGAAAATGAGAAAGCCAAGAAGTGTTAGAAAAGAAAAGAATAGAGAGGATTGAAATGAACAAAATTGGGATTATGCCAAGTGACTTTGTGACATTCGAAGTCATTCTAAAACCGTTAATTGCTGCTAGGTGCATTGCACGCAATGTGATATGTTTAGTTGTTAAATGCCCTAATGCTAATAGGATGATCCCATTTTGTTCCTTTTGTTATCTTCATTGAGCAGAAGGGTGATTGGTTTGTGATTTTTAAGTAACTCATCCATACAACACAAGGTCAGAGAGCAAGGTAGGCGTGGATAGCAAAGACTTGGACACAAGGGTCATTGATCCGTCTAAGGAAATTGTTGAATTAGAATCTGAGTTGAAAGAAGAGGTCTTAAGGTTCAAAGGATAGATGGCCGAAATATACCAAGTCTGGATTAGTGGGCTCCCTTCACCATTGTTTCGCACTAACTACCCTGCAAGCCTTGTCGCCATTCCTCCACTGTCACAAGTCCAGGATATTTCCCCACAATATTTTCACATTCCACCCCCTAGAACCACCTCATATCCCGCACCTTTGACCACTCATATTTTTGTAGCTCCTCCATCTTCTACCTCTCCTCGATCCACAAGCGAGACTATGTTCAAAATCCTCGATGCCCATCACTATGCTCCAGAACCAATTTTCAAAGTCTCGGGTCCATACTCTTACGCTCCTCTTTTTTAGCTTCCCGGTGAGACTGCAGAGCCTGCTAAGACAGTGGAGCAAGATCAGATATCTAGAAAGCTGAGAGATTTTAAGATGCCAAAGTTTAATTTGTATAATAGGTGTGGAGATCCAGTAGCCCATCTGAGGGATTATTGCAGTGAAATGAGAAGTATTGGCGGGAAAGATGAGCTGTTTATAGCGCATTTCAGTGAGAGCCTAACTGGGTGTCACGACCCCGAATACTGGTCGTGATGTCGCCTATCACATTACTATGCAAGCCAGACCAACCATCAAACCACAACCTATTTTCATTTTAATAAATCATTTGCTAACACAGTTTAATTACCAATTATCATAATAAGTGTTTAAAACAGCAAGATAGATATGCGGAAGTCAACAAGACATAGAAACTACACGACCCACACTGATCTGGTGTTATGAGTCTAGAGCCTCTAATACAAGTTTGAACAACCTACTACATAGATAGTCTAGGAATGCAAAAAACTAAAAAGATAGAAGGGAGAAATCAGGGCTGCGGACGCCATGCAGCTACCTCGAAATCCCTGTCAAATGATGAATGCCTGAAAAGCTCTCACTCGGCCTCTGGGGCACCTGGATCTGAACACAAGGTGCAGGGATAAATGTGAGTACTCTGACCCAATGAGTAATAAACATAAATAATGACTGAAAGTAAGAAACACGTGAAAACACAAGGCATTCTATAATGAAGTAGTAAAACATCATTTGAAAACGGTAATTTAGTGAAAACCAAGTTAAACTCCTTTCAATAGGTAAAAACACATAATTGACAAATAAAACATGTAAACTAAACAGATAGAAGTTCGCCCCTTGGGCTCAGTATCAACAATTTCCGCCACCTAGGCCATATCTCAGTACAGTGCCAGCCCCCCAGGCTCAATCTCATATCACAATTGGGTACTCGCGCTCACTGGGGGTGTACAGACTCCTGGAGGGGCCCCTTACGGCCCAAGCGCAATCACAAGCCACCTCGTGGCATCAAATCTAGGCCCTCAGCCTCATATCAATCAATCCACCTTGTGGCATATATGTAACTCAGGCCCTCGGCCTCAAATCAGTATCAATGTCCCTCACAATATAGGCCCTCGGCCTTACTGAGTCTGAAAAATCATCACAAGCCCCTCGGGCACTAGTAGAACAGTATTTCTCAGCCCAAAACATCATTTAAGTCTCAAAACTGAGTAAAATGGCTAAGTATTAAAACAATTGAAAATAACATGTCTGAGTTCAAGTAATAAGTCCAAAACAATAAGGAAATAGTGATAAAAATCCCCGAAGGGTCCAAATTTATGACACGAAGCCCAAATATGGAAATCAATTCAAGTCATGATGATAACAAATAAGTTTCAGTCAAATACGCGGAAAAATCATCGATCGGGACAGACTAAGTCACAATCCCCAATAGTGCATGACCCTACGCCCATCGTCAAGCACGTGTCTCACCTCAATATAGCGCTACAATGTGCAAATCCAGGGTTTCAAACCCTCAGAGCATTATTTACAATCATTACTCACCTCGAACCGGCTAAATCTCTAGCTCGTGATGCCTTTTCTCCTCGAATCGGCCTCCATGTGCATTGAATCTATCCAAGATCAGAATGAATACATCACTATATGCTAAGTGAACAAAGCCCAAGCGAAAACAATCGAAAACACCAAAAATCCCCAAATTAGCAAAACCCAAGCCCGAGCCCACTTGTCAAAACTCAGAAATTTTTAAATCATTAGATTCCTCGTCTTCCCACGAGTTCATACATACCAAGAACACAAAAATCGGAGTCCAAATCACCCCTCAAATTCCCATTTAGAAGTCTCTTAAACTCAAGCCCTAATCCTCTATTTTAACCTTTCATTTTCCTTAATTACAGCCCTAAATCCGTGAATATCTACCATAGAACTGAGTTTTTTGTCAAAAATTTCTTACCTTAACGAACTCCTTGATTTCTCTCTTTAGAATCGCCCCAAAAGCTCCAAGGTCGAAGGCAACAATGGTGAAATGACCCAAAATCGCGAAATGAAATAACATATATGGTCTGCCCAGGACTTTCCGCATTTGCGGTCCAAAACCCGCTTCTGCGGTACTGCATTTGCAGTCTACCATCTGCTTCTGCTGAATTCACTTAAGGGACTATGTCACGCTTCTGCGATACACCATCCACATCTACGGTTCCGCAGATGCGGCTAACATGACCACTTCTACGGTCCCTGACAAATGCCTCCTCGACCGCTTCTACGGCCAATCCAACACATATGCGGCGCCACACCTGCGGTCTCTAAACCACATATGCGAAAACACCAAAAGTGGCAAACTTCAGCAGCTACAATTACACTTCAACTTTCCCGTTGAACAGCCGAAATCATCCCGAGGTCCCCGGGACCTCAACCAAAAGCACGCACATAACCCAATACCTTATTCAAACTAGTTCCAATTATCAAAGCACCTCAAACAACATCAAATCACTCAAAACATATTGGGTTCAAGTCTAAGTTTTCTAAAATCTTCCGAAATACGCTTTTGATAAAAAATCCAACCAAACCATGTCCGAATGACCTGAAATTTTGCATACACATCCCAAATGACATAACGAAGCTACTGAAACTCTCGGAATTCCATTTTGACCCTTATATCAAAATCCCACATATCCACCGAAAATCGCCTAAATAACAAATTCGCCAATTCAAGACTAATTCTACTCCGGACCTCCAAAACCCACTCCGATCACACTTCTAAGTCATAAATCACCTCCCGAAGCTAAACGAAGCATCGGAACTCACATCCAAGCCCTCAAACACATAAGTCAACATCCAGTAGACTTTTCATACTTAAACTTTCTAAAAAGAGACTAAGTGTCTCAAACCTTATTAAAAACATTCTGGGATCGATTCGGCCAACCCGATACCATAAAACACGAATAACGAAGAATAAAGAAGCAAATATGGGGGAAACAGAGCAGTAACTCATGAGGTGACTGGCTGGGTCATCATATCCTCCCCAACACAAACAGGTGGGGATATCTGCTCCGCATATCTCGCTCGGTCTCCCAGGTAGCCTTCTCCATGGGGCGAACTCTCCACTGAAGATATATCCTTTGGCCTCAACTTTCTAACCTAACACTCAAAAATAGTTGTTGGCTCTACATCATAACTCAAATCACCCTCCAACTGAACTGTATTGAAATACAAAACATGGGACGGGTCTCAAAGATACTTCCGGAGCATAGAAATATGGAAAATCGAATGCACACTTAACAAGATGGGTGGCAAGGCAATCTCATATGCCACCTCCCCAATCCTCTGAAGTACCTCAAAAAGGACAATGAACCGTGGGCTCAACTTTCCTTTCTTTCCAAATCTCATAACAACCTTCATGGGCGAAACCTTCAACAAGACCTTCTCACCAACCATGTAGGACACATCTCGAACCTTTCTGTCGGCATAGCTCTTTTTCCTCGACTACGCTGTACGAAGTCTATCCTGAATTACCTTCACCTTATCTAAAGCATCCTGAACCAAATCTGTCTGCAATAACCTAGCCTTAGCGGTCTCGAACCAACCAATTGGAGATCTACACCACCTCCCGTACAAAGCCTCATATGGAGCCATCTGAATACTCAACTGGTAGCTGTTGTTATAAGAAAACTCTACAAGCGGTAGAAAATAATCCCATGAACTTTCAGAATCAATAACACAAGCGCGTAGCATATCGTCCAATATCTGAATAGTGCGCTCGGACTACCAGTCCGTCTGAGGGTGAAAAGTTGTGCTCAACTGCACATGAGTACCCAAATCTCACTGAACAGACTTCCAAAACTCGGAAGTAAACTGAGTGCCCCTATCTAAAATGATGGAAACGGGGACATCATGCAACCGAACAATCTCTCGAATATATATCTCTGCTAACCTCTCGGAAGAATAAGTGGTACAAATAGGAATAAATTGCGCAAACTTGGTCAGCCTATCAACAATCACCCAAATAGCATCGAACTTCTTCAAAGTCCGTGGAAATCCAACAACAAAATCCATAGTGATCATGTCCCACTTCCACTCGGGAATAACCATCTGCTGAAGCAAGCCACCCGATCTCTGATGCTCATATTTCACTTGCTGACAATTGAGACACAGAGCTACAAACCCCACAATGTCTTTCTTCATTCTTCTCCACAAGTAGTACTGTCTAAGATCATGATAGATCTTCGTGGCTTCTCAATGAATACCTCAACTAAAAAAGCTAACGAGAATGTCAATTCCATGCATTAAGGCTGACTGAATATCGCAAGCTATAGGCCTCCTCCAAAATCAACTCCCTAAGCCCATCCATATTGGGCAAACAAATTCGGCCATGCATCCTCAAAACTCCATCATACCAATGGTCATATCTCTAGCATCATCATGCTGAACTATGTCCCTAAGGACAAGCCAATGCAGATCATCATACTGGCACTCTCTAATGCGATCATATAAGAAGACCGAGAAACCACACAAGCCAATACCCAACTGGGCTCAGAAATATCAAACCTCACGAACCGATTAGCCAAATCTTGATCATCAACTGCAAGAGGTCTCTCCCCAGCTGGAATATGCCAAACTCCCCATACTCACTGACTTTCAGCTCAAAGCATCGGCCACCACATTGGCCTATCCCGGATGGTACAATATAGTGATATCATAATACTTAAGCAACTCCAACCATCTTCGATATCTCAAATTATGATCCTTTTTTTTGAAAAAATGCTGAAGACTGCGATGATAAGTGAATACCACACAAGACATGCCATATAGGTAATGCCTCCAAATCTTCAACGCGTGAACTATGGCAGCCGACTCCAAATCATGAACAGGGTAGTTCTTCTCGTGGGGTTCAATTGACGAGAAGAATATGCAATAACTCTACCCTCCTGCATCAATACACAACCAATCCTTACTCTTGAAGCATCAAAATACACTGTATATGAACCTGATGCTGATAGCCAAACCAGCATTGGAGTTGTGGTCAAAGCTGTCTTGAACTTCTGAAAGCTCTCCTCACACTCGTCCGACCATACAAATGAAGCACCCTTCTGAGTCAACTTGGTCAAAGGCAATGCGATAGATGAGAATCCCTAAATAAACCAGCGATAGTAGTCTGCCAAACCAAGAAAACTACGAATCTCAGTAGATGAGAACAGTCTGGGCCAATTCTGCACCCCTTCTATCTTCTTTGGATCAACTTGAAAACCCTCAATGGACACCACGTGCCCCAAGAATTCCACTGAACTGAGCCAAGACGCACACTTGGAGAACTTTGCATAAAGCTTATCCTCCCTCAATCTCTGCAACACAACTCTCAAATGCTCCGCGTGCTCCTCCTTACTACACTAATATACCAGAATATCATCAACGAATACTATGGCAAACGAGTCAAGATAAGGACAGATCACTCTATTCATCAAATGCCAGAATGTTGCAGGGGCATTGGTCAGCCCAAAAGACATAACCAGGAACTCATAATGACCATATCTGGTCCTAAAGGCTGTCTTAAGAATGTCTGAATCCCTGAGCTTCAACTGGTGATAACCCGAACGGAGATCAATCTTGGAGAACACTCTCGCTCACTGAAGCTAGTCGAATAGATCATCAATGCAAGGTGAATGATACTTGTTCTTAATTGTTACCTTGTTCAATTGCCTATAATCAATGCACATTCTCATTGTGCCATCCTTCTTCTTCATAAACAAAACCGACGTACCCCAATGTGACACACTAGGCCGAATGAACCCCTTATCTAGGAGTTTCTGAAGCTTCTCATTTAACTCCTTCAACTCCGCTGGTGCCATACAATACGCCAGAATAGAAATTAGCTAAGTGCCCGTCACCAGGTCAATACCAAAATCAATATCACTGTTCGGTGGCATGCCCGACAGGTCTGCAGGAAATACATCAAAGAAGTGCCTCACAATTGGAACAAAATCAATAATGGGAGCCTCAACTCTAACATCCCTCACAAAGGTAAGATACGAGAGAAAACCCTACCCAACCATACGCTGGGCTTTCAAGATAGAGATCATTCTTATAGGAACATAATCAGTCACACCACGCCACTCGATCTACGGTACACCCGGCATAACTAAAGTCACTATCTTAGCATGACAATCTAGAATAGCATGACACGGAGATAACAATTACATGCCTAAAATGACATCTAAATCCACCATACTCAGTAACAAAAGATCAACTCGGGTCTCCAGACCCTCAATAGTCACCACACATGATCGGTACACATGATCTACAATAACAGTATCGCCCACCGGGGTAGATACATGAACAGGTAAAGCAAGAATCTCATGGGGCGTACCCAAATAATGAGCAAAGTATGATGAAACATAAGAAAAGGTGGATCCGAGATCAAATAATATAGAGGCATCTCTATGGCAGACTGAAACAATACCTGTAATAACAGCATCGGAAGTAGTAGCATCGGATCTGCCTGGAATAGCGTAGAAATGGACCTGACCGCCCTCTAATATACCTCCCCCTCTAGGGCGACCCCTGGCTAACTGACCCCCACCCCTAGCTGGCTGAGTGGGTGGTGGCAAAAAAAACTGGCGCTGAAGCCGAAGACTGACCCCTCTGTTGGGATGAACTAGAAGCACGACGAGGACACTGCCTGTACATGTGGCCTACCTCGCCACACTCATAACAACTCCCAGGTGCTAGAAAAGGGGACTGAAGGGAACCTCTCGCACAAGAATGACTAGCAGATGCACTCGGCATAGAAGAGGCCTGAGCTGATGGAGCACGGGATGAAATCTGAGCTGGAAGGGTGCTGAGTGATGACTGGCCTTGCTGAGATCCCTGATGACCCTGTCCTGAATATGCCCCACGATAACCTGGGCGAGCTAACTAAGCAACCCTAAATGAACAACCTCTACCGTGCTGAAACTGGCCTTCAAAGGAGCACCACTATAATTTCTCGATCCTTAAGGCCTCTTGCCTCTATCTCCTCTCACTCCTGCCAGCGAATCAACTCAATCTCACGAGCGATATCAACCACCTCCTCGAACGTAGCACCAGATACCCTCTCTCGAGACATAAGATTACGGAGCTGATAAGTAAGACTATCAAAAATCTCCTAATCCTCTCTCGATCTGTCGGAGCCAACTCAAAATAGCTCGACTCATACTTCGACATAGTCAACTCCCCTTGTCGCAACCACTCAAACTATCTACGCAGCTCCTCTCTTTGGGACTGCAACATGTACTTCTCCACGAAGAGAAAGGAGAACTGCTGTCAAGTAAGATGCACTAAACTAACAAGCCTATGCCTCTCATATGCCTCCCACCAAGTGAAGGCAGCCCTAGAAAACTGAAAGGTGGTAAATACCACACCACTAGTCTCAAGAATCCCTGTTGTACGAAGCATCCATTGGAACTTATCTAAGAAACACTGAGCATCCTCGCCTTCTGCACCGCTAAATATCGGAGGTTGGAGTCTACCGAACCTCTCAAGATGATGTTGCTCATCATACGACATAACTGGCACTACAAACTCCTGAGCTTGTGCAACTGGCTGGGCTGGTGGTTCCCCCAGCATCCGGAGTTCCTGCACAACCTGATCGGGTGTGCGAGCAACGGGGGTCTAGATCCCTCCCCCGATCTGTGAAGTAGTTGCAGTTGTAGTAGCTAAAACGGCCCGAGCCAAACCAGTTTATACTGACAAGATCTGAGATAAAGCCTTCTAAAGGCTTGGAATCACAATAGGCATAGCTGGTGCCTGAACTGGTATTTCTGGAGCATCCATAGCTAGAGCCTAACCCTAAGCTGGGGCAGCCGATGGATCAACAGGTGCTGCCCTCACTGCTCTACCTCTGCCATGACCATGACCTCGTCCACGGCCCCTGTGGCCACAGCTGGTTGCACTAGTGGTCGTCCAACCCGTCCGGTAGCTCATGTTTTCATCATCTTTGAGAGAATAGAATAACACAAGTTTAGTACTCGGATCAACAAGGTCGCACAACAAGAATTTCAATAAGATGAAGTTTTTCCTGAAGGTTCTGCATCCTTTTAAGGATAAATACAGACGTCTCTATACCGATCCGCAAGACTCTACTAAACCGGCTCATGAATCGCGAGACCTATGTAACCTAGGCTCTGATACCAACTTGTCACGACCCCAAATACCGATCGTGATGGCACCTATCAATTTACTAGATAAGCCAGACCAACCATCAAACCATAACCCATTTTCTTTTTAATAAATCATTTTCTAACATGGTTTAATTACCAATTATCATAATAAGTGTTTAAAATAGTAAGATAGATATGTGGAATTCAACAAGACATAGAAACTACACAACCCACACTGATCTGGTGTCATGAGTCTAGAGCCTCTAATACAAGTCCGAACAACCTACTATATAGATAGTCAAGGAATGCAGAAAAGTAATAAGATAGAAGGGAGAAATCGGGGCTGCGGACGCTATGCAGCAACCTCGAAATCCCTGGCAAATGATGAACTACTGAAAAGCTCTCACCCGGCCTCTGGGCACCTGGATCTAAACACAAGGTGCAGGGAGAAATGTGAGTACTCTGACCCAATGAGTAATAAACATAAATAATGACTGAAAGTAAGAAAACACGTGAAAACACAAGGCATTCTATAATGAAGCAGTAAAACATCATTTGAAAACGGTAATTTAGTGAAAACCAAGTTAAACTCCTTTCAATAGGTAAAAACACATAATTGACAAATAAAACATGTAAAGTAAACAAATAGAAGTTCGCCCCTTGTGCTCAGTATCCACAATTTTTGCCATTTAGGCCATATCTCAGTACAGTACCGGCCCCTCCGTAAGTCTCAAAACTGAGTAAAACGGCTGAGTATTAAAACAGTGGAAAATAACATGACTGAGTTCAAGTAATAAGTCCAAAACAGTAAGGAAATAGTGATAAAAATCCCTAAAGGGTCCAAATATATGACACGAAGCCCAAATATGGCAATCAGCCCAAGTCATGATGATAACAAATAAGTTTCAGTCAAATACACGGTAAAATCATCGATCGGGATGGACTAAGTGACAATCCCCAATAGTTCACGACCTTATGCCCGTTGTCAAGCGAGTGTCTCACCTCAATATAGCACTACGATATACAAATCCGGGGTTTCAAACCCTCAGAGCATCATTTATAATCATTACTCACCTCGAACCGGCTAAATCTCTAGATCACGATGCCCTTTTACCTTGAATCGTCCTCCATGTGCGTCGAATCTATCCAAAATCAGAACGAATATGTCACAATATGCTAAGGGAAAAAAGCTCAAGCGTAAACAATCGAAAAATACCAAAAATCCCGAAATTAACAAAACGGAGCCCCTGGCCCACTTCACAAAACTCAAAATTTTTTACATCATTAGATTCCTCATCTTCCCACGAGTTCATACATACCAAGAACACAAAAATCTAAGTCCGAATCCCCTTAAATCCCTATTTAGAAGTCTCTTAAACTCAAGCCCTAATCCTCTATTTTAGCCTTTCATTTTCCTTAATTACATCCCTAAATCCACGAAAATCTACCATACAACTGAGTTTTTGGTCCAAAATTTCTTACCTTAACGAAATCTCTTGATTTCTCTCTTCACAGTCGCCCCAAAAGCTCCAAGGTCGAAGGCAACAATGGTAAAATAGTCCAAAATCGCAAAATGAAATAACATATATGGTCTAACCGGGATTTTCCGCATCTGCGGTCCAAAACCCGCTTCTGCAGTACCGTATTTGCGATCTACCATCCGCTTCTGCGGAATTCACTTAAGGGACCAGGTCCTGCTTCTGCGATACACCCTCTGCATCTGCGATTCTGCAGATGTAGCTAACATGACCGCTTCTACAGAATTTACTTAAGGGACCAGGTCCCGCTTCTGCGATACACCCTTCGTATTTGCGGTTCTTCAAACGTGGCTAACATGACCGCTTCTGCTTTCCCTAAAAAATGCCTCCTTGACCGCTTCTGCAGCCAATCAAATGCATATGCGATTCCACACCTGCGGTCCCCAAACCGCAGGTGAAAAAATACGAGAAGCAGCAAACTTCATCAGTTGCAATTACACTTCAACTTCTCCGTTGACCACCCGAAATCATCTCGAGGTCTCCGGGACCTCAACTAAAATCATACACATAACCCAATACCTTATTCAAACTAGTTCCAATAATCAAATCACCTCAAATAACATCATATCACTCAAAACACATCGGGTTCAAGCCTAAGTTTTCTAAAATCTTCCGAAATACGCTTTTGATCAAAACCCCAACCAAACCATGTCCGAATGACCTGAAATTTTGCACACACATCCCAAATGACATAACGAAGCTAATTCTACTCTCAAAATTCCATTTTGACCATTATATCAAAATTTCACATATCCACCGGAAATTGCCAAAATAACAACTTCGTCAATTCAAGCCTAATTCTATAGCAGACCTCCAAAACCCATTCCGATTACACTCCTAAGTCATAAATCACCTCCCAAAGCTAACTGAACCATCGAAACTCACATCCAAGCACTCAAACACATAAGTCAACATCAGATTGACTTTTCCAACTTAAGCCTTCTTAAAAGAGACTAACTGTCTTAAACCTTATCAAAAACATTCCTGACTCAATCTGGAAAACCCAATACCACAAAACATGGATAGCGAAGCATAAAGAAGCAGAAATGGGAGAAACAGAGTGGTAACTCATGAGACGAATGGTTGGGTCGTCACACTAGGGCATCTTTGGAATGGTTTACTCATCAAGATGTCAGTAAGTGGCATGCATGGGGTGACATGGATCAAGAATTTGTTCGGCACTATCAGTACAATGTAGACATTATCCCAGATCACTCTTCCCTATCTTAGATGGAAAAGAAACTCGAGGGAAGTTTTAAGGAGTTTTGGTTCCGTTGGAACGAACAAGTTGCTCGGGTCAGTTCTACGATTGATAGAAAAGATGTTGTTGAATCTTGCCAACGACAGGATCCAGTGGGCATTCCTGCTAAATGCTTTCAGCCTCAATACCGACTCCATGAACATCCCCAAACTCCACATAATCTACCACAATATTATTCTTTGAACAACATCTGACCATTTATCCAACCACTGGGTCACTCCAAAAGGCGAGCACGAGCACCTCAAAAGCTTCACCAACCTCCACAAAATTTTCAAGTGCGCTATAACCCACATTCAAGCCAAGGGTATAGAAGGGAACAAAGGATGAAAGATAATTTTACACCAATATGATGGTCCTATGCAAGTTTTTTTGATAGATTAAAGCATTACGGCATGATTGCACCTATTCAACTAAATTATATAGACCCATGTGCGAGAAGCTTTGACCCGGCTAAAAGATGTGAATACCATTCCAATGCCCAGAGACACAATGTTGGAGATTGGCGTGCTTTGAAAAGGGAAATAGAAAGAATGATTCAAGAAGGAATAATTATGGTCCAAGACAGTAATCCCCCAGGTGTCACACATAATCCTCTACAAGTACATGACAACGCACAAATTTTTGGGATGGTCTGCAATGACGAAGGGTTGGTCAAAAGAGTCAATAAGCCACTTGGTGAAGACAATGTGATTGAAGTTGGTGAAGGTCCCAGTGATATTGATATAGAACTTAGTGGCTAAGATGTCGAGCTTGGTAATTATAAAGACGCTCTATCTCTTTGATAGACGGGGAGGAGTCTTGATGGTTTAATTTGTTGTCATTTCTGTTGTCCGGGTTATTTTCAAGGTTGTAATCTGGATATTGTCTTGTGACTCAAACCCTTCTAACCGGGTATTGTCTTGTACCCCTTTTAATGTTATTTAGGTTTTTCTAGGGTCGTAACCCCAGTGTGTTTTGCTTGCCTTGTTATTCAAACCCTTTCACCATCTGTCTAATGTAATTTTCTATTTTTTGTCATTTCTATTTATTTTTGTTTAGTTCTCTTTTCTAGTTCTTTTTATGCTGGCACTAGTGACATGACATACACACATAATTCTAGGCCAGGTCTTAAAAGTTAATTTAATCATGAAGCAATGAAACAGGTTTTGAAGATGAACACTTGAGGGAGATAAGTACAGATTTGGACATTTTGAGATCATTTGAAGCCCGAACTATATGAAACTGGGGCAGATAATTTGGGAAATTAATAGGATGACAAGAATTAGTTAAAGGAGAGTGCATCCAAGACAATTTTAAGCAAGCATTTTTGAGTTCAAGTGTACCTCAAGTAACAAGGTAAAGCCAAGGGAGTTTCCTCTTAACTGACGGAGGGTATCCATTGTGAAGAGAGAATCACCCAATGAGGGTTTTGTACTTGAGAAAGCACTAAAAAAGACAAGAAGGTGGAAGGCATACCAGTGATACCAATGCCGATGATGAAAAAAAATGCTATGCATGATCTTTATTTTTTATTTTCAAGTTTCATGTGTTATAATTGGTGTTTTTAGAGGTTGGGAGACCATCTTTCAGCTACACAAACACTTATACCATTTGATACCTTTTTGAGCCTGTACTAATTTCTTTGACCTCCCCTCTCTTTTTTTAACTGAATCCACTAGGCACTGTGCCTAGGGAGTGTGTGTGTGTGTGTATATATATGGTTAAAACAAAAGTTAGAATCATATGAAAAAAGAAAAAAAAAGTTTATGTCCCCATAGGTTTATTTTAAAAGGTTCATTTCAAAAGAAAAATTCAAAAAAAAGAAGAAGAGAAAACTAGAGATTAAAAAAAAAAAGAAAAAAAAGAGAAAAAGAAAAGAAAAAGAAAAATAGCAACAACAAAACATATCTTTGTGAACTACGTTTGACCTGATTATTGTCACCACAAGATATGTAGGCAGCCTTACGGTTCGGTCATACTAAATAAAATATTTCATAACCCACAAACTCGAGAGTGTGGCAGTCTTTCTTAGTAACTCCATCAAAAGAAAAGAAAACAAAAAAAGAATCAAATTTCCTTGTTTTAGAAATTGAGTCAAAGTTTTTAGAATGGATTCTAAAAGTTGTAAATAAATTAACCCCGTTGTCTTAGTTATTTTGAGCCTTTATGATATTCTTTCTTTCTAACCCTGTCCAAAAGCCACATTACAGTCCAAAAAAGACCTCCAAGATAATCTTTGAGAGTGCCGAGTTAGCCATGCCAGGAGCACATGATATTTTTACCATGGTTGATGCCTTGCCATCTGCAGGATCAGAGAAAATAAGGAGAAAAGAATAAAATGAGAGAGTCTTATTGGTGAAAACCAGGCACCATAAGGCAATGTTGAGTTGAGAGAAAGAACAAAATGAGAGAGGCCTGATGGCGAAAACCCTTCGGGCACTACAAGTTGAATAATGATTGTGAATAAGATTGGATAATATGAGCATTGAAACCCAGTTTCACGGTTTAGGGGTATAACAAGAGGTGAACATCCGACTTACTTGACAGATTAGGCCACATGTGCATGTCTTGGTCATTAGAGTTGGTATCCATACCCGATTAGTTTCTACTTTGTAGTTTTCTTGTTAGGAATCATCTCTTTCCATTGTCTTTTACTCTGTTCCTTTTGTCTTTTTTACTTACTCTTCATGAGTTTGTTTGGTTAGCACAAGTGAGAAATGACTTCAAAATTTGCCACCAGCTTTCCAATTGCACAAAACGAGATCTGGCTAGCATATCAAAGTGGCATGAGTCAGGAAAGAACAGCATGCACATTGAGTTGGTAACAATCAACATGCTTTGGGATTCATGTGAAATACAAAGATTTTGTATATGTCAATTCATGAACAAAGCAACATATAAAGGATCTTGGGTAAACAGATCAAAGGTATTTTCTGTGATAAGGCTGACAGAGAAAGTGGTTAACCAATGACAAGCAATGTCTTCTCAACGGAAATCGAAGTTATCATGGCAAGTGAAGGAACAATAGACCTCAAGGCCAAGGCCAGTGTTTTAAGTCAGGAAGGAACAACATGCGCACTGAGTGGGTGGCAAGTGACGTGCTTTGGGATTTATGTGAAACAAAAAGGTTCAGTATATGTCAATGCATGAGCATAATGGAATAGATGAATGGTATTGGGGTTGAAAGGATCAGGGGTATTTTCTATGATAAGAGTGACTGAGAAAGTGGCCAATCAATAAACATGCAAGGTCTTTCGAGTTGAAATCGAAGTTATCATGGGAAGTGAAGGAGAAATTTCCCTCAAAGTCAAGGCCACAAATAAACCACCATGTTTAAACTTACAACTTTTCTTTGTTTGAAATAGGGATGAAGACTATGTCCAAATCAAAGCTTGATTTCAAATGTCGTGCCAAAATTATGTCAGCGCAAAGGCAGTTTGAGAAGGGGAAAGAAATTTGTTTGATCTGTAGGAACCCTCCATGAGGAAAAGCATGGTTCAGGGCAAGGAATTTTGTTCATTCTGCAGATATCCTCCAGGTAGAGAGCGCAGCTCAAGTAAGTTCATTATCGGCTTCTTGGGACCCTGGTAGATAATGATACTTAATTTAAAATTTTCAGGGCCCTCCTGGATAATGGAATTTAAAAAAAAGGGTTCTCAAAACCCTGTTGGATAATGGGACCTAGTTAAATTTCACGACCTTCGTAGATAACAAGATTTCGCGTAAGTTCTACTTGAGATGAGACTTGTTTTGAAATTTTCAGGATTAGGGAATTTAGCTTAGAACTTATTTTGATAACAAGAATTGGTTAACACTCACATATGTTCCCAATATCAAACTGGGGCAGAAAAATTTCTTTTTTTTTGTCTGCTTTGTTGTAATCAGGCACCCAACTGGAGAAACAAAGGAAGACAATTTAAAAGTAAAGCAATTTCAAGAAGGGGACAATTCAGGTTCAGAAATCAGGTACCTCACCTGGAGAAACAAGGGAATACAGTTCCAAGGAAAATTAGTCTCAAGAGAAAGCAGTTCAAGTTCAGCAATCAGGAGCCCATCTGGAGAACAAGGGAAAATAAGTCAATTTTTGAGGGAAAAGTAGAGCAAGTGTTGGAAATCAAGCACCCACCTTGAGAACAAGGAGAAACAGTTCAAGTCTTACGGAGAAACATGTGCAAGTGTTGGAAATCAGGCACCCACCTAGAGAACAAGGAGAAGCAAGTCAAGTCTCAAGGAAAAATAATGCAAGCGTTGGCAATCAGGCGCCTGCCTGGAAAACAAGGACAAGCAGTTCAAGTTTCAACGAAAAATAGTGCAAGCGTTGGCAATCAGGCGCCCGCTTGGAAAACAAGGGAAGACAATTCAAGTTTCAGAGGAAAGTAATACAATTCAAATGTTAGTAGTCAAGCACCCACCTGGAGAAAAAATGGAAAGCAGCAATGTTCAAAGGAAGGCGGTTCAAGTTTGGCAATCAGGCGCCCACCTAGAGAGCAAGAGAATGCAATTAAAGTCTTGGACATCAGGCGCCCACCTGGAGAGCAATGGAATAGAGTTCAAGTCTAGGCAATCAGGCGCCCATTGGGATAACAAATGAATACAGTTGAAGTTATGGCAATCAGGCACCCACCTGGAGAGCAAGGGAATATAGTTAAAGTTTTGGTAATCAGACACCCACCTGGAGAGCAAGGGAATACAGTCAAGTTTCGGCCATCAGGCGCCCACCTGGAGAGCAAAGGAATACCGTTCAAGTTTTGGCAATCAGGCACCCACATGGAGAGCAAGGGAATACAGTTCAAGTTTTGGAAATCAGGCGCCCACTTGGAGAGCAAGGGAATACAGTTCAAGTTTTGGAAATCATGCGCTCACCTGGAGAGCAGGGGAATACAGTTAAAGTTTTGGCAATCAGGCGCCCACCTGGAGAGCAAGGGAATACGATTAAATTTTTGGCAATCATGCACCCACCTGGAGAACAAAGAAAGAAGTTCAAGTTTCAAAGGAAGACATCATATGTTTCAAAGGTAAAACAGTATAAAGTAACAAAGAGAATACAATTCAATTTTTGGTAATAATGCGCCCACCTGGAGAACAAGGGAATACAGTTCAAATGTTGGCAATCAGGCGCCACCTAGAGAATAAGGGAATTCACTTCAAAATGCAATTCAAGTCAGCAACAAAAGAAGCTTGCAGCAAGAATGCGAGTCAACAGCTCGAGATGATCAATAGAAGTTAGTCACAATCTAGAATAAAAAAAAAAGAGAAAAAGAAAGAAGTAAATCCAAAATGGAGAATTATAGAAAGATGTGAACTGTTGAAACATGGCTGAAATCACGAGCATTGCATGTTCGGTTTTGATCCGAAAAGTTGAAGAAGAATGAACTAGCACCTACAACTAGCAAGCGTCAAGGTTCAAATCCAAAGTCTGCATGAAGAACCATTCAAGACTCGAGATCAAGCTTCAGAAAACTTATAGATAGGAATCTTGTAACTCATAGTTGACAGCCTTAGTTAGTCTTTTTCATTTTATGGTTTTGATGTAATAATAGGACCGCGGACCGGAACCTCGATGGAATAACACCTCGACTCTCCACCTTCGTATACTCCATCATCTCACACACTTCTGAACTGCACGTGGCATGATTCCTTTATAGCCAAATATATGTAGGCAACTCAGATACTAGGGCTCGGTCACATTCTCATTCCTCTTAGTTTTTGGTCTCCTTAAATAAGGGTCGGGTCAAAAAAAATGTGTAGTTGTTCTTTGTCTGAAAACACTTCGCATTTCCAGTCAAAGAAGGGCAGCTGTAAACATGTAATTTTTTACCCTCCCCAGGATTTGTCATATTTTAGAATGTAAATATTTAATTTAGGCCTAATATCGCTATTTCAACTAATTTTGACTCTTTTACTTTATTTTATTACAAAAAAAATAGTTTCATTAATATTTTGTAGTCATTTTAATCTTAAAAAATACCAAAAATAGTTTTGTTTTAACTGACAGTCTTATTTTAATAGTTATTTTACTTAAATAGGACTAATTAATAAATGAGATTTTATTTTAGTCTTGTTTGCGGGGAAAGAATAAAATTTAGGCTCGGACAACCCATTTTTAGGCCTAATATTTTGACCTAGCCCGTAATTCCCAAGCCTATAATTCCTAGGCTCATACACCCTAGGTAGAAAAAAAAGTACTATAAAACAGAAAGACCTAGACTCTAAGGCAATACACAAAAAATCCGCCGTTTTCATCTGGGAGCTAACGCTATAGACCCAAAAAACCTATCTTCTCCAACCAAGACTTAACGCACAAAAACAAAAAAAACCACAGATCTTCCACGACTCCCCCCCCCCCACACCAGATTTGGAGCTTCTGCTCCTTCACGTTCAAGACCTCTCAAGCTTTTTCTTCAAAACTGAAACAAACCTAGACTCCTAAAATCAAATCCCTACCCAACTGATAACACCTTAGCCCTCTAACATAAGAATTCGCCGTTCTCTTCATCTTCTTGATGCCACCGACCAGACCTCACCACCCAACACACACACACACACAAGAACACATACCCCAGCAGCAAGAAACGACTTCAAATGATGGGTTTTTATTGAAGAAGTTAAGTAGAGTTTGATGCGAGTTCCCATTAAAGTTGAGGTTGTAGTTTGTGGTTCCTTCCGGAGTTTCAGTTGCGATGTTGGTTTTCCATTTGGTTTAGATGCCGGAGTTCGTTACATTTGTACATTTTAGCCAAAAAATCAATTTGGATAATATATCTTGTTGAGGTTGGCCTTGCAATAATATTTGTGGAAAATGAAGTGTTGTTGTTGATTTTGAAATACTTGGCATTAGGTTTGGTGCTGTTGTGCATCGCTGGCTGGAAATGTGCAGCAAGTCTTCATTGACTGTTGAATCTTCCTATGCTAAAAATCCTCTCGATGCTGATAGTTTGACGGGGTGGGGAGGTGCATTGTTGGAATTGTCACAGTTCCAGCCTGTTGCAGAATCAAAGGAGATGATTTCTGATGCCATCTCAAAGTTGGAGGAGGCTTTGGAGGTTAATCCACAGAATCGTGACGTCGTTTGGTGTTTGGGGAATGCACATACATCCCATGCATACTTGTAAGGAATAGTTTTAGATTGAACTTTAATTTATATTAAAACCCGAACATCTTTAGATTGATTTAGTTAAGTACACTCCTTTTAAAAAATAAAGTGAGGCGTGTCATCCATAATTGAATCATCTATGGCCCTCACATTAATTTTATAACTTATATACTGAAAATAAAATTTCATAGTTTGCTTTAGGCCCGTTTAATATATTATTATGATTGTGGACACGTTCGCGTGATAATATTACAATTTCTAAATAACAAAACCGGAGTATGTGTTTTTCTTAATAATAATAAAGCGTTACTAATTGTGGATACATTCGCGTGACATGATTTTTTATATTCCAAATAAATGGATACACGTACGTGTGACCCGTTTCAAGATAATTTCTTAATTAAAAAAGGCAAATGCATATAGGTTCTAAAATTGAGTAATGAAACAATTTGATTAAGCCAAGTATGATCAAAGCGACCTTTCTAAAACCATGGAACTCGGGAATGCCTAACACCTTCTCCCGGGTTAACAAAATTCTTTACCCGGATTTGTAAGTTTCATAGACAATAATACAGAGTTAGCCTTTCAAAACTCAAGAATTTGGTCTAAGAACTTTACACCTTTTGTCCCAAATATTTAACCAAAATCCCTAATTAAATGATAAAACCAATGATAGAGTAAGGAAATTTAATCAAAAATAAGTTAAGAACTCCTACCCTAAAAATCCCTCTAAAAATCCTTTAAAATATCCCCAAAATCCTAGCTCTTCGCAAAAAATGACATTAACCCTCGATTTTAAGACTTAAATCTGCTGGACTATTCGTGTCTCATTTCCTCACCCATTAAAAAAAAATTTTGAACGCTCTCCGTACAGGAGATTCATAGCTACAGTACACACGCAGTGGCATTATGGCCACTGCTCCACCATCCACCAGTGGAAAACCACCGGACCAACGCCAAAAGTTGCGCCTGTCAAAGGCGAACACTATCCAACAAATTTCAACCCAACTACTACGAATCTAAAAAAAGATGACACGATCACTGTAGCAAATAATCGTGGAGACTCTTCTCCATCACCAGGTGCAACTACTCTCCAAAAATCAATACATTCCACCGTGTGAATCACTCCAAATGATCTACTAAGGAATGAAGGCAGCTCAGAGGTGGCCAGAAATGGAGTTCCAGCTGATCAAATTGAGAATGCTTGGTACCAAAAGATGTGCAAGGAAGAGAGAAACAACATTGAACGATCAATTTTATATGGGTACCAATCCACAACTTCAATTTTACAATCTCTTCACCCAGTCAACTCAACTCCACCAGGTGGTCAACAATATGCCACCCTTCCATCTTGGCCAATTGGAATGCTCCAACCTACTTAAAAGGCTCCCACACTTCCTAAGGAGAAGGTAAGCAAAGTTTCCTACCAATCTAATATAGGAACTGATCAAAAATCTCAAAAGAGAAACTCAAATGTCCCTCAATTGGCCGGCCAAGGGGTTATGCTGAACCAAATGGCCCAAGACCAATGCCAAACGAACCCAAATGTTTAGGGGATAGATTCCAAATCATCTAAACTAATTCTAATCGAGCCAATCATGTTGAATTTTAAAAATGGTAATTTGGCAGATTTAACTTGCACAGGTGTTCGACCAAATGCTTCACTCATTTCTGTCACCCTAATTAACCAAACATTCAATGATGCTCCTCATTCTAATCCTATGAATGTTAACTATCGTGTTTCAATCCAAGAAGCTCCCCAAAAGGAAAGTGATCACACCATGTCCCAGCCCACAGATCCTCATTTGACAACCATAGATGCTTTTACTGCTCCTTTAATTCAAAACCAAGTAAAAGGGACCCTTGCTGCCAATGAAAGCCACCATGTTCTATTGCTCAGCCTCGGAAAAATTAGGTACAACCCCCCTCACAAATCCATAAAAGTGTCCTCAAAATACCCCCAAAATAACCCCAGGCCACCAGCAAAAAATGCAGACACCCCTGCCTCTGCACAAGTCACTCTACAACTTCTTGCTCCTACCAACACTAATTCCAAAACACCAAACACCTTACCCCAGCCTCCACCACCAATAGTCAAACAATCATTTGTCACAAGATTGAGGGCCAGACATGAAGCAGAGATTTAACCAATTTAGTTCACAATCCATGTCATTACCACCAAGAAAGGGAAACCTGTTGTGATCTTTAAGAAAGAGGAATACATGGTCAAGTTTCCTGACAGATGCAAATTTACAGAAGTGGGAAAATTCCAGCACACCATGCCAAGGATGGAAATCATCAGAAAAAGTTTTATTGCACAAACTGAAATAAGGGGTGGTGTCAAGATATCTTATTTTAATGCAAGGACAGTGTACATTGATCTTGACAATGAGTATGATCACTCTACTATCTGGTCTAAACAAAACACGTACATTCAGGGCTAACTAATGAGGATAGAAGCATGGAACCCCATTTTCAAGACTAATGAAGATTCCCCCATTGTTCCAATTTGGATAATTCCCTGAATTGTCACGGCACTTGTATTACATGTAGATTCTCACTCCATTGCTATCTCCAATTGGCAAAGCTCTATTCCTGTATTTGGCCTCTTTTTAAAAGACAAGATACAGTATGGTGAAGATAAAAATGCAAATTGACCTCACAAATGATAGGCCAATTCATGTATGGCTTGGCTATGACGCGGATCAGGATGCCAATAGGGATGGACAATGGCTTAAAGTTCAATATGACAACCTCCCCTCCTACTGTTCTCACTACAGACACCTTGGTTACTATACCTAGGCATGCGTTGTTAACATCAGAGAAAGGGAGATTTGGAAAAGAAAAAGAGGAAGATGCAGCTGAAACAACATCATCACAGGCAAAGATTCCACAGAAGCACATAGAAAAAGCTGAAACAAGTCAGTAGCACCACAACAACAGACCACAGGAAAAAGCAAACAAAGGGGTGCAAGATCATACAGATAAATAAATAAAAAACAAATCACCACAAAGAAAATAAAGTTCAAAATGAAGACAATGGTGCACGAAATGATGAATAGCAAACTCAAAGGAGGAAAATTTTCAAAGGAAACTCTCAAAATAAGAAGCAGCAATAGTCTTACATACCTAATCAGCAACCAAACCAATTAGTCCCTTCTGCAAAGGTTGATCTGCTGTTGCATCAATTGAACTGGTCAATCAGCAATCAGGTATGATTCCTGGTGCTCTCCATGTATCCGCTGGTGCAACACTTAAATATTATGGTGCTTAAAATTCTGTATCCCAATCCCAATCCTCCCTAATTTCTTTGTCTGCTAAAGAAGTTAAAGGAGGTAGGGAGGTCTGTCAGGAGAAACCTAATGTTATACAGGATGGGGTACCTACAAGGGTGGGTGTTACTCATGTTTTGCATGAGTGTGAAAATGCATATATGATTGACCATAGGTTGGACTGTCAAAGCCGTGCAACCACTATCAACAAGGAACCTCAGTACTCTGAGGAACCTGAACATTGTAAAGTCACCAGTTCTAATTAAGAAGACATAGCCAAGCATGATGATCATCTCAGGAAGGTTATGAAAGGTAAAGCTAAACTTCCAGATTTCAACATACAACCCCCTAAACCAAAAAATAAACCCAGCCAAAAGAAAAGAGAAGTAGCAAGGAAACAAACTTTAGCAATCAGCATAAATGAGCCACCTGTTCCCACCCAGTTCTTAAGCCCAAAAATCTAACAAAAGATTAGACCATACCAAACACCAACAGGGAGTCCCCTACTTTCAGGAATCATGTCATTGTTAACCCCTCCCGTTCTCAACCTCTTCTTCCCAATAAATAGTCACACTCAGATGGAAATGAATCTGATATGGCCACCAATAGTCCAAAACACCCCAAGTCCAAATCACACAAATCCAGTTCTGCCCATACTAGTACCCCCTAAACAAACAATCTCCTACATCCTCTAGGCATGGTACTGGAAGAATGTCCTCTCAACAGATATACTCCACAGCAGGATGATTATAGACCAATTGAATCTGAGGATCAAATCGTTGGGAATCAAGAAGTTGACAGTGACTCTACTGATGGAGATATTGAAAAATAAAAACATTGTAAGCTTCTGATTGCTGCAATAAATGGAGAACCAAATGCTTCTGCATCTCTGTCAACTAGAAAAATCCCTTCTCCAAGAATAATAAGGAGAAGAGCTTCTAGAACTAGAAGCAGCAGTGTCCCACCAAAACACAACCTTAAACCCCCTTCCAATGATTAGTACAATCATTTTGGAATGCAAGAGGCATCAAAACCTCCGGAGCTATTGAAAGGCTCAGAATTGTGAAACACATCCAAAAATTTTCCTTCATTGCAGTCCTAGAACCATTCCTTGGTACCTCTCATATCAACTTTTTCAAACTCCAACTCTCAATACATCAAGCTGCTTCTAATGTCAATGACAAGGGCTGTGTCTTCTAGGATAAATAGTTCAATGCTTCAAAAATTGATCATGATGAACAACAGTTAACACTTGAGATGAAACATGTGGAATGTGACTCCCCTTTATTCCTCACTGTAGTCTATGCCAAATGCAAGCCAATTCTAAGAAGACCCTTGTGGAAAGTGTTGAGACACAAATCAACTACTTATGATTCTCCATGGTGTGTGATTGGTGACTTCAATGTTATTGGCTAAGTTAAAGAAAAGATAGGAGGAATCCCATACAAAATGAACAAAAGTCTATATTTCCTATGCATGATAAAAGATTGTGGTTTAGTGAATTTGGGCTTTTATGGTCCCAAATGTACCTAGTCCAATGGCAGAGGTGAATGTTCCATTGTTTGGAAAAGATAGGATACATGGCTTGCCAATGACCAATGGTTAGCTGTTTTTCATGTTACTACTATATCTCACTTAGCATCAGCAGGCTCAGAACACACCCCCTTCTCATGGAAATCAGAGTTAGGAAAGAAAATAGCATCAAGTACTTTATGTTCCTAAACATGTGGTTTGATAATCCTAATTCAAGCCATTTGTTCAAGGAATCTGGGATGATCATGTTACTGGTAGTCCTATGTGGATCTTCCATAAAAAATTGAAATCCCTCTCAGTTGGTTAAGTCAATGGTCAGGGAAAGAATATGGTGACATCTTCCAAAAGGCAAAAGAATATGAAGAAAAGGTAAAGGTAGCAAAGATGATTTGGGCTCAGACCAATAATGAAACTGACAGGGCAAGACTTCATGATCTTAAAGCCCAATACATAAGATACATGAAGTTAGATGAGAAATTTCTTAAATAAAAAACTCACCTTCAGTGGTTCAAAGATAGAGATGCAAATACCAAATACTTCCACAGCCTTATCAGAGACAGGAGTAGAAAGTTATACATCCACAAGATTAAAGATAAAGATGAGCAATGGATTCAGGGTGATGAGGCTATTGGTAGTGCAGTCTGTAACTTCTACCAAGACCTCTTTACTGATCTTGGAAGACCAAACAAAGAAGATCTTTTCTCATGAATTCGTTCAATGATCACTCAGGAGGACAATGATACTCTTTATGCAAATACTACTCTATCAGAACTCAAAGAGGTTGTTTTCTCCATGAACCCCACTAGTGTTGCTAGACCAGATGGCTTTAATGGCAAATTTTACCAATTTTGCTGGGACATCATAAAGCATGACCTCCTGGATGTTGTGTTAGCCTTCTTTGGTGGTTGCTCAATGCCTAAATATATGACTAGTTCATGCTTGGTTCTCTTGCCAAAGGTGGAATTTCCTAACTCTCTAACTAAATTTAGACCCATAAGCCTCAGCAACTTCTTTAATAAGATCATATCCAAAGTCATCTACACTAGACATGGCCCCATTCTCCCCAAAATTATCTCTACCAATCAGTCTGGATTTGTTAAAGGAAGGAACATCTCTGAGAATATCATGCTTGCTCAAGAAATTGTCCATGGTACTAAGAAGCCTAATGAAGGATCAAATATTGTTATCAAACTAGACATGGGCAAAGCCTATGATAGGGTATCCTAGATTTTTACATGCCTAATGCTAAGGAGGATGGGGTTTGGTGAAAGGATCATTAACATGATCTGGAGAACCATGTCCAATAATTGGTACTCAGTAATCGTCAATGGCTCCAGATGGGGATTCTTCCATTCCACCAGTGGCCTAAAACAAGGAGATCCCCTTGATCCTGTCGTATTCATTATAGGTGCTGAACATCTATCCAGAATGCTTAATATCTTCATTCATGACCAATTATTCAATGGCTTTTATATGGAAAGTAGGGGACCTCAGGTCAATCATTTGAGTTTTGCAAATGATATCATAGTCTTCACCTCTGGGAAAAGGTCCTCTCTTCAAAAAATAATGTAGGTCCTGAACAATTATGAAAGCACATCTAGCCAACATATAAATAGACACAAGATCCACTTCATGACATCCCCTTGTGCTTTCCCCTCAGCTGTCTGAAGAATTCAATCTGTCACTAGCTTCAATAAGAAGTTATCTTCACTCACATACTTAGGATGCCCTTTGTACATTGGCAGGATGAGAATCATACACTTCAACACTCTTGTCTGTAAGATTGTAAGTAGAATTAGAGTTTAGCATGGAAAAATGTTGTCTCATGGAGGATTACTACCGTCACCGTGAATGATCACCTCTTGGTGATTCCACTTAAAACTTCACTGCCTGATGTAGTGTTGATGCTACGGACCCAGCAATATGAATCCTCGTCTCAACAACAAATTGTAAGATCCGGCATGCCTATCACTTAAAAATCAACATCAAACCAAGTAGTCCACATTTGCAAACACAGGCTAATTTCTGCAACGATGGACCTTTGGGAACCATCGAAAGCTTTTACATTGATTGCTCCGTCCTTGATCTCATGAAGTCCCTTTCCCAATGTCCTGAGTCTTACCAACGAACAAATGTTGAGGCTGGACCCTCCATCAATCAGGATTCTGGTGATAAAATCATCTTCGCATTGTACAGTGATGTGAAATGCCTTATTGTGACTTAACCCTTCTGGTGGCAACTTATCTTTGTAAAAAGTGATCTTGTGACTTTTGAATATCTGGCCTACCATGTTATCCATCTCTCCACTGGTGATGTTGCTCGGTACATACACCTCACTCAGCACCCTTAATAGGGCATTTTCGTACGCATCGGAATTCTGTAGCAAAGCAAGGATAGAAATTTGCGTTTGTGTTTTGTTTAGTTGATCAACGACCGAGTATTTATTGCCTTGTATCTTTCTCTAGAGATCATTGGGCCTAGTTTTAGTGATGGTTGGCCGACTAAAGTCTTGCTTGCTTGACTCAGCCAAATCTTCTGGGGTATAAACCCTACCAGTTCTCATCATACCATATGCCACAATAGCTTTTCCGAACATGAACTTTTCTTTCCTTCCTGCCTCGGCTAGGTATTCCCAAGGTATATCATTTGTATGGAATGGTGTTATGGGCGACATTGCCAAAGGAATTGGCATGGCTATATTTACTCCGAACGGATCATGCACTTTGAGCTGTAAAATAGCAACTTCGAAGGGTGTAGGTGCATTTGATGGCGACATGAATTCGACCTCAATCGGTGTTGGCGTCTTTGTTGAGGATGGTGATTCAAACTCAAGTGGCATTGACATATTTACCTCGGCGTTCCAAGAGGGATGAATAGGGACTACGATTGGATTAAGGGTAACTATTGGCTTCTTTGGGTTGTCACCTTCTGTGATCAAACTGATCAATACCTTGGGATCCCAATCATCTTCTATTTCAATCATGTGAATGCCTTTCCCCTTGCGATCTGGCAGAGGGTTATTGCGGACATTCAGAGCAGGTTCCTTGTCCACAATGATATTGTTATCAATTAAAGTCTGGATCTTATCTTTGAGAGAGACGCATTCGTCAATGGTGTGCCCTTTTATGCCGGAATGGTATGCACATGATTTTTTTTGATTGACCCGTAGCTTGCAAGGCCTCAAAATTTGTAACCATACCATTTCTGATGCCCTCTTCAATCCTTTCCCCCAGCTTGATAATGTCAGAAGATTTATGTCCATCAATCATCATCAATCTCTCATAATACTATTGGTCTTGGACCCGAACGAAAAATTTGTTCATTTGTTCTTCTTCTAAGGCGGGTCTGAGCTTAGCAGCTTTGAACCTCCAATAAGTGCCGTACTCGCGGCAGGTTTCTGTGGGCTTCTTTTTTAGATTTTTAAAATAGAATACATCCGGTGCATTCTCCATGTTGAACCTGAATCTGTCCATAAAATTAGATGCCATGCTTACCTAATTCGACCGCTTATTTGGATCCTAGCTAATGTACAAAGGAAAAACATCTCCCTTCAAGCTCCTCGTGAAAAGCTTCATGCGGATTTTTTCGTCTTTTCCTACTCCAACCAATTTGTCACAGTACGTTCTCAAATGGACCCTTGGATCTCCGGTACCATCAAACATTTCGAACTTAGGAGATTTGTACCCCTCGGGTAGCTTGACATCGGGATGTATGCAAAGATTTTCGTCATTTAGCCCCTCAATTCCCTTACTACCTTCAACGCCTTGAATTCCGCTGGTCAACTTTTTAAGTTCTTTGGATAGATTTCGATGAGAATATCCTTGTCATCAGACTCGGGTATTCTTGAGATGGGCTGGGTGGAGTGCGATGTAGTCTCCACATAGATAGGGGTGTTATCTTGTGTGTGGCAGTGGTCATTTGTGGAGTTTTGGAGTTTTGGGATGCGCATGGGGGCGTTATTTGAGGTATGTCAGGTATTGCATTGGTGGTGAGTAGAGGGATGGTTTTGTTGCTTTGGGATATTTTGTGGAGGTACAGGATTCTAAGCATCTGGGAAATTAACATCGAGAGTGGTGATGGAAAATGAAAGATCTTCCAGATTTCGAACTTGGTCAAGATCTTCTTGAAATTTCAGTAGCTATTGTTCCAGTTGTGATGCATTTTCCTTGGGAACCAGAGTACCATGACCATGAGTGACCTCTACCCGTTCAATTGAGTTCTCCTTCCTGGTGTTGCTAAAATCTTCCATCTTCCCTTTGTTCTTGTTTCTGATAGGACTGAGAGGAGGAGTAGGTAGAGGGCCCCTGGATCTCGTGAAATAGGATGATGTTTTCAGAGTTCACGAACTAACCTTTGGGGAGGGGAATACACAAAAAGTAAAACAAAAGGTAACAAGTTAGCGAGGATAAAAAAATGTTGCAACATTCAAACATACAGTGCAAGAATCTAAGACGTGTCCTAAGTTGGGGACCTTTTTATGCCCGAGGTAGGCCTACCGATAAGTTGATTTGGAGAACTTGGAATGTTAAATGCCTCATTTAATTGATAAAAAAGTAGATTAATCCCAAATCGACACTAAATAATAGGAAATAAAAGATGCTAGTGGCCATTGGCCTTATTACATTTTATAAAGCAAAATGAAAAACTCATATCTATTTGGTCCTAGAAGGACCTTCCCCAGGTTCGGCGCCCTTGGCTCTATCAAATAACTTCCTTAACTCGTGCAGTCCTAGCAGCAGATAGGCTTTAGCCAGATGTTCGCCCTCATTTCCTTCAGCATTCCAGCAGTCTTCGACCCTCTTGATAAGTTTCTTTTTCAACTCTACTATACCTTGCTCCAAAAATCCCAGTTGCTTATTGGCGTTGATAGCCATATCCTTCCATTCTTCAATTAGCTATTGATTGGCTTCCTGTATCTCGCGGTGCTCGCTTTCGCATTCCTCGATCCTCTTGCATAGTTGATTGTACTTGACATGTGCTTTGTCCTTTTCATCTATGATCCTGTGACCTCGAATAAACCCAAGTTGACCCAAACCATCGTTCTTATCCTCCAACCATCCTGAATAATAGGGAGCACAACAAGGGTGGTATCTATCCCGCTCAATGGTATCCATTACCAGGACAATCTTGCAGTTCCACATATGCTGAGCCTAGCACTTGTAAGGACTATCATCATCTTAGAAGTTGTTCGGAAAGTGACTCATCTTGTCGACCCTGGGTATAACCTGATTTCTACCCGCTTGTCTCATAACCCAAAAAGGTAAATAAGGGTATGTTCCTCTTAAGCCGATTAGTATTAGGAAAGGCGCATCTCTGGATCAGAAGATGAACTCCTTAGTTGGAAACTACTCGAACATCCATTGTACCTGGTCCTGAGTTAGATTTTCGAAGTGTTCGACCCATTCTCTAGCATTCTCTGATTGGGCGAACATGTTAGGCATGTAATTCATTTACTTTGGATGATGAAAAGTGATATGATCATCCCAGTCCCTTCGATTGATTTCTTGCCAGTATTCACCTTTTTGGGGCTGCTCTACGAGCCAAACAAAAAGTAGCAAATTACAGCCTTTGAAGTGTTTGGCTCCCCGTTGACACCTTTCTATAGCTCAGTATATTTTTGCAATGATCATGGGCACGAGGCTGAATCGTTGCCCGTCAATTCCATCCATTAGAGTTTTAGTTACCATAGCTAGTTTGTTGTGAATTCTTGCCTTCTTTGTTGGAAACAGGATCAATCCGAGGGAGCAAAACATGAACACAAAGACCCTTCGGTGAATATGTCCCAATGATGTGATGGAAAACTCATCAGGATAAGTACGGTAGGATTTGTTGTGATTGTACCTTTCATACAAATAATAAAAAAGGGATATAGGAGTTTTTCAGACATGTCAGTTCAGGATTTTTCTTCAAACCCATCATCTTGAGGAAACCCCTGCTCTTGCGGTTCTCAGGCATTAACAAACCCGAAGTTACCCATGGTATGCTGGCCAACCCCCCTATTTCTTCGAGTAAGGGTGTCATTTCAATATCCGCAAAGCAGAACACGGACCTCTGGCAATCCCATAACAGAGTAGCAGCTTCTATGATCTTGTTGTTGGGTTGGATTTCTAGGAGAGAAGGTAGGTTCCACAAATATTTTTGGACAAGAGTCTGATCACTGGAGTAAAAATCCTTCCACCAGCTTAGCAATTTATGGAGGATGTTGGTGACCATGCCGAATTTGGGGACTTTGTGCCTCATATTTTTTAAAGAAAATAAGGTTAGGCCCTTTCCCCCACTAGACTTAGGTATTTAATATCAACAATTATCATAAAAGCATTTAGTTCTCCAAATAAATGCACTGAACATGACGATGTCCGTTTGCATTCTAGGGAAACCCAGTGGACTTTGGACAAGGCCATCTTAAAGAGTCATTATGCGGACAACATAACTGACTCGGCTAGGTTTGACCATGATGTATGAAAAATTTCAATTACAGTAAGGTCTCTATGGAGTTTTAGACTGGTACACTTGTGCTGACAACTTGAGGGGGAAATGCGTGGAACCATTTACTACACCGTTGATGGACTGGTTTTACCGTAAATATGCCTTTTGCGTATTTAAGGGATGATAATATCAGAAGAGCGCAACCACTCATTATAAGTGTTGCTATAGGATTTGTTTGGCACGAGTGGGATATGATGTTGAGCATGATTATGCAACAGTTAAAGGCATGTTGTCAAGTATTTGCACATTAAGAAAGTAGTAACTACACCAGTTTCACAATGTAAAGCAGTAGTAAAGAAAAGAAAAAAAAGAGACAAGTCTGTTTTGCGATCACAAGGGAATTAAATTCTTAAATAAATAAACAAATAATTGCGCGTAAGGAAGCATAAATTCACAATAACAATCTGAAATGGTAAAAGCCTAAAAATCCTCAGCAGAGTTGCCATGCTATTTTGCCTCTTTTTTCTAGCGAAATCGGGTTTATGAGATTTGGGAGGACAACTCATTCCTTTTGGGAATTAGGTTTACATTTTAAGAGTCACCACTTAATTATTAGGTTGCATTAGGACACCAAGAGGGTTTTGATTTGAGAAACCAGAGATAGGATAAAGGCTTGAAATTATTCTAAGGGGAAGGTGTTAGGCACCCATCAGAATCTACAAGTGTAGTTCCCGGCCAGACTATTATTGTGAATATTGGTCCAAATAACATGTAGACAAATAAAGCTTCAAATAAGAGGGGCTTTTCACATAATGGTTTAAAAATAAATAAAGTTGCAAAGAACAATTAGAAAAGCTTATTTTTAAAAGAAAGAGCTGACATTGCTAAAGGAAGTAAAGAAATAAAAAGGGGGGGTCCTAGGTTTATTAAAAATATGGAGCACCCCACACAATGTCCGATAATCACTCCTCAATGAGGGGCTACATGTGACATTATCACATAGTCATCATATCCATATCTACTCTTCCCACCCCATCAAGGTATTAAAGCGTGGAATGGTCTTGATTACTTATTGCATGCTATTACCCATCCCAATCATTTCAGTCCCAAAGGAACTTAAGACTACTAATCCTAAAGGGGAGGGATATTGGGCTTATTTGAGGTTTCAAAAAGGTAAAAATTTAAGCCGACATACAAAAACACGTATTGCACATTTAGGGGGAAGCATGTAAACAAACAGAGGCTCAATTACACCTCCTTGAATAGAAAAGCACATAATTAGCATGACTTTCACATACTGGTTAAGGTATGATTAGATACAAAACATGAGAGAGCTTAAAGGTTGAGGTGGACTGATTTATTACATAATTCATATAAGAAGCCCGAATTAGGCCCGTCTGCTGGTTGTAATTAATAGAACTGATTTAGTTTAGTTATTACCCTATGGCTTGCGTAAGTGTTATGAAAGGGTCCTATAGGCATGATATCTACTAAATTCAGAAAATAGTAAGGCTTGAAATAAATTATTTGAATGCATACTCGTTAAACATGGTAAGTGAGGGAATCATGTTATTAAATGAGAGGTAAGATTTAATGAATTGATTATAAGCTCTGCAACTCATAGTATCCATTATTACTTGTTTTATATCTAACATTGAGTGAGGCAAATAAGATTCAATTAAAAAATGCTCTAGGCACGCTTTCTGTGCGTTGCTGATTTTTAACTTTGTAGACATGGTATAAAAAATGTAGAAGCCTTATAGACATAGTATCTAAATGCATAAGGCTTGTTTTATACCTATAAACATGGTATCTAGATTCATAATTCATTTACGACCTATGAACATGGTATCCAGAAGTAATTGAACACGCAGAATTGAATAATCCTATAGGGATAATTTATATACGAAGTTGGATATTTAGAATTCAGAATAGACTTATAGGCATGATTTCTATTTGAATATGCATAATTCAAGATACCTATAGACATGGTTTCTATATGAAGTTGGATATGTAGGAATATAGTAGTCCTATAGCCATAATTTCTATATGCATTTGAAATATGCAAAATTATAATAGACCTATAGACATAATCTCTATATGTATCTGAATATACAAAATTTTAATAGACCTATCGACATGCAGAATTGCAATGGGCCTATATGCATGGTTTCTACCCTTTTCCTGCATAGTTACCCACCCTCTTTTCACTAGCTAGACCCAAGCATTTATTACAAGTTATTACAAACCAGAATGAATAAAATGTCACGACCCAATCTCCATATCCGGTCGTGATGGCGCCTCTCGTGAAGACAAGGCCAGCCAACTAACCCAATTCGTTTCTTTAACACTTACTAAGCATAAATAGATGGAAAATGCAACTTAAAGAGCATTAAGTATCAATATTATAGCCTAACTCACCCCGACCGGGGTGTCACAACTCACGAGCATCTAAGAAGTAGGAGCACTACTATATGGCCAATATTATATATACAAAATAAAATTTGGAATTTTAAAGATGAAGTGTGGTGCCGCGGACGCTGGCAGTCACCTTGCTCAGCTACATTAGTATATCTTCAATTAGCTAATAACCCGCTACCGGGTGAACAATACCTGCAACTGCACGCGAGTTGCAGGGAGTAAAGTGATTACTTCCAAATCAGTGGTAATAAGAGTAAATAATAACTGAGCAGCAATAAACCACGTAAAGCAAATCAACATGCTATATAGTACAGTGTAACCTATTGAGAAAACAGGGAAAACGTGAAAAAATCCTTTAGAAATTATCTTAACTCAGTTCAAAACTTCTTTTGAAAATATCTTTTTCCAATAGTTAAGCAAATGAATGCGAAAATACGTAGTGCAAGTCAGCACAAAAGCTAGCCCCCAGGGCACAAACAAGTATGCATAACTGAGCTCATACCTCGCCCTTCAGGCAATATTCTTATCTCTGGTCAGCCACTGTTACCTGACCTATTTATATCATAAAGTGTCACTGTTACCACTATCTCAAATTTATCAACTTTGAAAGTGATCAGACAATATCAGAACAACAAATAAATATCTCAAGAAATAACACAACAACAAACAGTGCACAAATGTATGAATGCAATGCAATGCATATGATAGTACATTCTAGTACCCGCTGTGGCGTGCAACCCGCTCCACTTATTTAACGTCGCTCACTCGGGTGCGTACAGACTCCGGAGGGGCTCCTGCAGCCCAAGTGCAATAGTAGCCATGTCTTGGCTTCAAACAGGCTCTCGACCTTAATATCAATATATCATCGCTACGGCGTGTAGCCCGAGCCATCCATATATTCAAAAATCACTATAACACTTTTGCGGCGCGCATCTCGATTCGTGCTCAGTCCAGAAATGCAAATAATCCACTTAGGCATATTTTAGAATGACAGTTCTCAGATTAAAATGGCAATAAAATATTGTTCAAGTTTTTCAAAACATAGAAGTATGGTTGAGTTTGCAAAAATAGTTTTAAAACCTTGGACTGAGACCAAATAATATGCAAAGTAATGCAAAAACAGTGATACCGATCTCCGAAGGATCCAAATAATCGGCACAAAGCCCAATATATGGCTATCGGCCCAAATCATAATAGTATCAAGTAAGTTTCAATCAATCACACAGTAAAATCAACAACCGGGACGGACCAAATCACAATCCCCAATGGTTCTCTGCCCCACGCTCATATCCAGCGTGCAAGTCACCTCAATGCAGCACTATGATGTGCAAATCCGGGGTTTCAAACCCTCCGGATATCATTTACAAGTATTACTCACCTCGAAACGGTGAAATTCCTCGATCGCGACCCCTTTTCCCGTGAAATTGGCCTCCAGGCGCGTCGAATATAACCAAAAACTGAGCGAATACATCACAATATACCAATGGGACAACACCCAATCGACAACAATCGAAATATAGCAAAATCTCAAAACTAGCAAAAACTCGAGCCCCGAGCCCGATTCTCAATAAATTATGAAATTCACATTACCGGACTCCTTGTCTTCCCATGAGTCTACCCATCTCAAATTCATTAAAATCGGAGTCCATTTGACCCCTCAAATTCCAAGTTTACACTTTCTTAGGTTTCAGGCCCTAACCACCATTTTTAACCCTTAAATCCTTGAATTTCAGTGATTAAATCAATGTTTTTACACCATAATAACATTATTTGAGTCTATAAATTCATACCTGATGGAATCCCCTTCGAATCCTCTCCAAATCACCCAAAATCGCCTCTTCCCGAAGTCTCAAATGTTTTCTTAACTTCTGAAATTCACGAACATTGTTCACTATAACACCAGACCATTTTCCGCTTCTGCAGTCCTTTTGACCGCACCTGCGATACTGCTTTTGCGACATATTGACCACTTATGCGGTCTAACTTAAAACCATCGGGGACCGCTTATGCGATCCAAGCATCTGCTTATGCGGTTTCCTCCAACCGCTTCTGCGGTCTTCAATCCACTTACGCGGCCCCGCGTATGCACTCCACCTTCCGCTTATGCGGAAATCCCATGGGCCACTCAAGATCGATTCTACGACTTTCCCCAACGCATCTGCGCAAACCACTTAAGCGGCTCCTTTTCCGCAGATGCGGAAATACCAGAAAGCTGAGACATTAGACCTGCAACAATGCCTAAAAGCTCCGTTTAACCATCCGAAATCACCCCGAGGCCACCGGGACCTCAACCAAAAGCGCAAACATGATCTAATACTTCATTCAAACTTGCTCGAATCATCAAAATGCTAACGTTAACATCAACATTCTCAATTATGAACAAATCAAAGCCTAAATTTCTTAAAAACTTTCGAATTGCATATTCGATCTAAAACTCGACCTAAACACCTCTGAATTACCTGAAACGTTGCACACATATCCAAAATCACCTAACGGCACTACTTTAACTCTCATAATTCCATTCCGGCCCTCAGATCAAAATCTCACCTATCAACCGGAATTCTCCAAAATTCAAACTTAGCCAATTCTAGCCTAATTCTACACCCGAACTCCAAATTCAATTCCGATTTCACTCCTAAGTTACAAATCATCCCCCGAAGCTAACCAAATCATCATAATTCACATCCGAGCCTCCTAACTAAATAGTCAACTTCCAGTTGACTTTTCCAAAACAAGCTTTCCTTTAAGAGACTAAGTGTCTCATTTCCACCTAAAACCAATCCAATTCTACCCGATCAACTCAAATACTGATATTGAAACATAGTGAAGAATAATATGAGGGAAACAGGGCGGTAACTCACATGACAACAGGCCGGGTCGTCACATCCTCCCTAACTTAAACAAACGCTCTTCCTCAAGCATGCCCAGAGTTGTACTAGAAGCCAACCAATAGCTGAATGACCTTACCAAGCATATGCCCGGTGTGATCCCATGTCACCCTATATTACATAGATCCGATAATAAAACACAACTGAAATTTCACAGTTCATTTAGACCAAAGACAGCAGAACCACATAGCATCTTCTGAAATCACACCTAGAATAAACCTGAAGTAGCTGTGATAACCCACACCTGCAACCTCAGGTGCAACCATATGATATACTACATAACCCAGACACTAGAAGCGATAACTTCTATTCACAGCATTTTCCAATCAACAAAGGTTTTATTCTAGAAATTTCATATATCGCAAACGAATAATGAAACACGCAATAAACTATATCAATTTCTCAAATCAACCATCCATGAAGGCATTTCTTCCCTTTTGACTAATACCACAGCAGCTTCAGAGCTGGACCTCGATATTATCCTTTCAACAAATCAAGATCAAATCTGATCGTATACATTAATGATTTCAACGATCTCTTCTGACCAAACATACCACTCTGGTGATATGACACCTTATCACAGCCCTAATCCACAACTTGCGTAATCCACACACCAATGATGGGCGGTCTGAACATACTCAAATCATGACAAATGGCTCAAATATAAAAGCTGTAACTCAAATTCTTTGTTACCATCACAACCCAAGGCTGGGACCCCATCCTACATCATAGAAATATAATACTTGAATCTACCCCGAAGGGTCTAATCTGCACGTAGCCTCGCTACAATGCGCGATCTTATCCAAACATTGTAACACATTAAGTACCTCAAGTTGCTATGCTCAAAATAGACAGCCACACACAGATTGATGTCTGAAACCAAGTAATCCCTCACATCCATGGTGAAGCAAGTAATATACACCGTTCAATCTTGAAAGGACACACCGATACACCATTCGCCGAGCAACACCCAATACAGACTTTCTTCAGAAACCAGGAAGCAAGACATACCAAATAACATATGCAAAACTATTCTCAATATCACACTATTATGGCGTGCAATGCGATCCAGATAACATGCCCTCGACGGCGTGCCATTCGATCCACACATACTCATGACGGCATGCCATCCGATCCACACATACACATGGCGGCGTGCCATCCGATCCATATATATATATCTCACATAAGGAGATGCACATCGAGCCAAATTTGCTCATTACAGCAAAATACCGAGTATCGGTCGTAAGCATACTGAGTGCATATAATATCTACATATAGTGTTATAAGCTACAAACTCAAGCACAACAGAGGTTTTCCTCTCAAATTCCACTATGAATCTCGATAGCACTGCACTATATGTGCCCACAGTCCAAAAATCATAATGTCTCACTGCACCGAAAAAAGCATCTCATAGATCTCCCCAAATCACTAACAAGCTCAATAACGAGAGATTAAACCTATCCCTCAACAATACATCTCAGGGCCAACCAAGCCATCTCAATCTGAATACGTAGCCAATCAGCTTACCAACAAAATCATTGCCAAGAAGCTTGAAGTTGCTTCTTCCACTACTATAACTCATACCGGAGCCGTACAATACGGTGCACGACACCTAATCAATACCGAAATCCACAATCTCGCCCGGCGACATGCCTGGCCACACGAAACGCATTTGAAAAAAGAGTCCCTCAATACCAGAACTGAATCAATGGTAGAAACCTCTATAACATAATCCGATCCACCTCACCACGCTGTCCACTGATCTTTGGAATACCAACCACTCTGCCATAACATAATCCGATCCACCTTACCACGCAACCGGTGGAATTTTCTGACATAGCCCATAGCACAATAGTCTAGGACAACCCACATTGCGAGAACCAGTCTACAGCTCAACATCACTTACAAACTCTAATATACCAAGCCACACTAGGATAACATGAGAACTTTTACCTCCCTTCCGCGTTGCAGACATCGACGCACTCGACTAGTCAAGAACTTTCATTGATCCCATTTAGAAGAAAAATCATTACGCACTCCATGCTTCGTATACCCATAAGAAATATACTCATATTCAAACCAGGATAAAACCCGACAAGAACATCTCTGCCAACTCCATTTGTACAGGCTAAACTGCCAGGACTGAATCCTTCTATCTGAACTGAGCTGAGCAAGACGTCAAAACTCAAGAGCATTGCTGCAAATTGCGTGTAAAAGCCTATTACTTCGAACATATACAAGGAATTAATCATATCTTTACCATACCGATTCGGTCTATAATCAAGCTATTCCTTCTATCAAAGTTCTCTTTTTATTCATCATCCACTTGATATTTCTCCCTTGCCGTAGCATCACAATGCCTCAATCCAGGACTACCACAGGAGACTTGAACATAAGACCACACTGTCTAAGACCCATAGGCCACCGAATACTCTCTCAATTCTTCCCAAAAATACCACGTTCCAGAATACATTACTTGAAGAACTTCCTAGGAATCGGAATTCGTTACTATCACTTCCCAGATACTGATACATGGAATCCCATAATTAGCATAAAATACCACAAGTCTTGATCTCTTCCTAACGAAAACACAGTCTCTAGCCACATACACAACCTTAAGACACCTGATGATTACATGCAAAATCTTGAACCCAATAAAACCATTCTCGAGAGTCATTCACTCTTACACAACTGTAAATTATCTGAATCAACGAACAAAACCACTCGTGCCTTATCAACACTCTGACAACGAAGGATATGGTCTCATTCTAATTCAACGAACATCTTCCTTTTCTACACACTGAGAATTCTTAATCAACAACAACTCAAGACATCCTATTGTCTTCACACATCTATGAAGTACCATATAACCTTTATAAAAAATTTGCTTTACTCGTGCCATCCTCGACTAATTTTTTGCAACCAGGAATGATCCGCCAACATACCTCTAAACAGAAATAACATAGCACATATTTGTACGACTAACTAATCAACAGTAACCTCCCCAACTTGGCTTGAAGCCATCTATCAGGACACATTTAAAAACCCATAATACTTATACTCTAATGAGGCCACAACATTATAGTGAGATTAAACTCAAATCATCTACTAGTTTATGAAAACACGGATCCTCAGATATATCCCCTACAAGCCTCGCATTCATCCCCACATCAACAGAGTATATTCTCTGAAACGACCCAAATTTTCAAATTACAACACGTACCTTTCAATTACACATGAGATCTTCTAATAATATACATAAAAATCATACCCCTTAAGAACACTCTGTAGGAGATAACCCCCCTGCTTCGCCTCATTTTATTATTTCAGCACACCTTCCACCATTATACATATTACGCAACCATTTTAGCCTTCCAGAGTTTGAACTCATTCCGCCACAAGTATTGCACTTAACTTCCAACTAGAAGATATGAAAATATTCTTCACGCGCCCATAATTCGGACTACACATCAAGCCACAATAGGAATTGAATCACTTAACAGTCCATCTATTATCCTGCAGACTTCTTCATCATTACCAAGTCATATAGAAATGTTACACAGTACCAACATACTCATTGCATAGCTATGTAGCCACCATTCCCACAATTAGGGACAATACTGAACATAAAAGTATCCTAGGCTCTGATACCAACTTGTCACGACCTAATCTCCATACCAGGTTGTGATGGTGCCTGTCGTGAAGACAAGGTCAACCAACTAACCCAATTCATTTCTTTAACATATACTAAACATAAATTGATGGAAAATGCAACTTAAAGAACATTATAGCCTAACTCAGCCCGAGCGGGGTGTCACAAGTCACGAGCATCTAAGAAGCAGGAGCACTACTATAGGCCAATATTATATATACAAAGTAAAATCTGGAAATTTAAAGATGAAGTGCAGTGCCGCGGACGCTGGCGGTCACCTTGCTCAGCTACATTAGTATATCTTCAATCAGCTAATAACCTGCTACCGGGTGAACAATACCTAGAACTACATGCGAGGTGCAGGGAGTAAAGTGAGTACTTCAAATTCAGTGGTAAGAAGAGTAAATAATAACTTAGCAGCAATGCACCACGTAAAGGAAATCAACATGCTATATAGTACAGTGTAGCCCTTTGAGAAAACAGGGAAAACGTGAAAAAATCCTTTAGAAATTATCTTAACTCAGTACAAAACTTCTATTGAAAATATCTTTTTCCAACAGTTAAGCAAATGAATGCAAAAACACGTAGTGCAAGTCAGCACAAAGGCCAGCCCCTAGGGCACAAACAAGTATGCATAACTGAGCTCAAAGCTCGCTCTTCGGGCAATATTCTTATCTCTGGTCAGCCATAGTTACCTGACCCATTTACATCATACAGTGTCACTATTACCACTAACTCAAATTTATAAACTTTGAAAGTGATCAGACAATATCAGAACAACAAATAAATATCCCAAGAAATAACACAACAACAAATAGTGCACAAATATATGAATGCAATGCAATGCATATGACGGTACACTCTAGTACCCACTGCGGCGTGCAGCTCGCTCCACTTATTTAATGTCGACGACGCTCACTGGGGGTGTGTATAGACTCTGGAGGGGCTCCTACAACCCAAGCGCAATATACACCATGTCTTGGCTTCAAAAAGGCTCTTGGCCTCAATATCAATATATCATCGTTGCGGCGTGCAGCCCGAGCCATCCATATATTCATAAATCACTATAACACTGCTGCGGCACGCAGCCCGATCCATGCTCAGTCCAGAAATGCACATAAGCCACATTTTACAATGACAGTTCTCAGCTCAAAACAACAATAAAATATTGTTCAAGTTTTTAAAAACTTATAAGTATGGCTGAGTTTGCAAAATAGTGTTAAAACCTTGGATTGAGACCAAATAATATGCAAAGTAATGCAGAAACAGTGATACCGATCCCTGAAGGATCCAAATAATCAGCACGAATCCCAATATTTGGCAATCAGCCCAAATCTTAATAGTATCAAGTAAGTTTCAATCAATCACACAGTAAAATCAACAACCGTGACGGACCAAGTCACAATCCCCAATGGTGTTTTACCCCACGCTCATATCCGGCATGCAAGTCACCTCAATACAGCACTATGATATGCAAATCCGGGGTTTCAAACCCTCAGGATATCATTTACAAGTATTACTCACCTCGAACCGGTGAAATTCCTCACTCGCGACACCTTTACCCCTAAAATTGGCCTCCACGCGCGTCGAATCAAACCAAAAACAGATCGAATACATCACAATATACCGATGGGACAACACCCAATCTAAATATAGCAAAATCTCAAAACTAGCAAAAACCCGAGCCCCGAGCTAGCTTCTCAAAAATTTACAAAATTCACATTACCGAACTCCTCGTCTCGCCGCGAGTCTACCCATATCAAATTCATCAAAATCGGAGTCCATTTGACCCCTCAAATTCCAAGTTTACACTTTGTTAGGTTTCAAGCCCTAACCACCATTTTTAACCCTTAAATCCTTAAATTTCAGTGATTAAATCAATATTTTTACACCATAATAACATTATTCGAGTCTATAAATTAATACCTGATGCAATCCCCTTCAAATCCTCTCCAAATCGCCCAAAATCGCCTCTTCCCGAAGTCTCAAATATTTTCTTAACTTCTGAAATTCGCGAACACTGTTCACTATAACACCAGACCATTTTCCGCTTCTGTGGTCCTTTTGAACGCACCTGCGGTACCCCTTTTGCGACATATTGACCACTTATGCGGTCTAAGTTAAAACCATCAGGGACCGCTTTTGCGATCCAAACATCTGCTTATGCGGTTTCCTCTAACCGTTTCCGCGGTCTTCAATACGCTTACGTGGCCCCGCTTACACGCTCCACCTTCTGCTTATGCGGAAATCCTCTGGGCCACTCAAGATAGCTTCTGCGACTTTCCTCACCGCATCTGCGGAACCGCTTAAGTGGCTCCTTTTCCGCAGATGCGAAAAAACCAGAAAGCTGAGACATTAGACCTGCAACAATGCCTAAAACCTCCGTTTAACCATAAGAAATCACACCGAGGCCCCCGGGACATCAACCAAAAGCACAGACATGATCTAATACTTCATTCAAACTTGGTCGAATCATCAAAACGCTAACGTTAACATCAAAATCATCAATTATGATCAAATCAAAGCCTAAATTTCTTAAAAACTTCCGAATTGCATATTCGATCAAAAACCTGACCTAAACACCTTCGAATTACCTAAAACTTTGCACACATATCCAAAATCATTTAACGGGGCTACTGCAACTCTCGGAATTCCATTCCGACCCTCGGATTAGAATCTCACCTATCAACCGGAATTCACCAAAATTCTAACTTAGCCAATTCAGGCCTAATTCTACACCCGAACTCCAAATTCAATTCCAATTTCACTCCTAAGTCACAAATCATCCCCCGAAGCTAACCAAATCATCAAAATTCACATCTAAGCCTCCTAACTAAATAGTCAACTTCCAGTTGACTTTTCCTAAACAAGCTTTCCTTTAAAACGAGATAATAATCGAACTGAAAGGCCTGCTGCCCGGGTATAGGCCTAATCGATGGGGGACATCAGTGTCAACTTCAAGGTCAAACTCGAGCTATCAAAGACAGTCGAGGATGGGATAACAATTGAACATATAATTAAACAAGGATCTCTATACCTAATATTAAGTTATATCATGAAGAACACGTATAAAAGCGATGGATATCGAGGTGACCTCGAGCCAGTGAGAGTGAATAAGTTCATAAAGAAGAGAGAGATAGAGATAGAGAGAGAGAGAGAGAGAGAGAGAGAGAGAGAGAGATTATTGCACTTACAGAGAAATGGAGCAACATCGTTCCATTACAAGGTAGGGTGAGTCACCTTTATATAAGAGGGGAACTAGACTACAAGTACATGAGCATTAATTATAAAGTACGAAGATGGGATGGGTTGATGCGATGCCTCAGCATAGGCTCTAGATAGGCCGACCCGGTCATACTTAGTCATGTGCCTTGAGAGCTTCCCCTTTTTGTCCTGGCCTAGACCTCCACCTTCTTCAAATCGGGCCCTGTCAAGCCCCAAGGGAGAGGACTAAGTCGTGGCCCCATGTCCTTGGGGTCTTGAGGCATTTCCCCGAGATGGATTGATAGCAAGAAATCAGGCCCTCTGATTTCACCGCGTACAACACAAATTCCAACTTTGGACAGAACCATGGTATTAAGAAAACCAAAGGATTATTGCAAAAACTCAAAACAAGAAATTACGAATATAAAATAAGAAGCTAAGAAAGGAAAAATGTGGAAATTAAAGTGAATATGTACAAAAAGGGATATAATCGAATATATAATAGGGAGAATGAATATAAACATCAGAACGTAAATTTAGATACAAACCCAAAGTAAAAAGTATTAAAAGAGCAATGAAATGATAAAATTATATACATACCAAAGATTAAAAGAAATAAAGCATAAAAGACTGTCATATATACAGTCATACAAATATCAAAATAGGGATAAACCTTCAAATGAAAGCTAACACTGTCCTTAATGTCCACTAACCAAATAAGCATAAAAAGAGAAAAGAGAGTAAAATTAATCTCCCTATGGGCCCTCCGTCTGCATCGGATCCTGAGTCTGGCTCGCTGGGTCCTCTGTCTGCTCGGGAACCTGTCACTGGCTCCCTGTGTTTTTTGGCTTTGCTGGGACCTGGGCCTGCACCTGGACTGAGTCCGTGGGCTGGCTGGAAGAACCTCCTTGCGGGTCCTCCAACTGTATAACTGTATCTTCAAAATGGAGGATCACCCTCTTCCTCTTGGGAGGCCTCTCTAACTCCTACTCTGGCTGGGGCTGGGCTACTAGCACCGGGTCATGCAATAATAGGTCCATTGGCAAGTGATCCACCTTCAACCTATCAAACTCTACCCTTAGCTCTTTCGCTGGCTACTTTGAAGCCCAAGATCCTTTGCAAGTTCCTTTAGTGCCTTTCCATGTGAATCAACAATGCCCATAATCAATTTCTAGTTCTTTAGGAGCTTCTTTTGGTTGTCCAGAAGCTCCTTGAGAGTGTTCTCAATGGACTGTGGGACTTTTGGAGGAGGAGGTACTGACTGGGCTTCCACCGTAGTAGATATTACAGACAGCTTAGAAGTAGTTGTCTGCATCCCGTTGTTGATGCTGGAGAGGGCCTGGATTAGACGGTAGGCGGTCAATGGGTATACATTGGAGGATGGTATCTCTAGAACTGTAGAAGTGGATGGACCTGGGGCCATGTCTACTGAGGTGGAACGAGGATGAGTAGGAGACACTACCACTACTGGATCCTCAGAGTGTCTAGTTGAAATAGTGGCTTTTCCCTTGAAGTGTTGTCTTTTAGGGTTGTCATAACCCTGAAGGCTATATAATCAGAACGATGCCTTCGCCTTAACTTTCATATCAAATTTGCGCTTCTCCACATCTAAGTTCTCAAGGTACATGGTCAGGAAGTTGGGGAAGAGATAATATCTGTCGCCTTCGTTCACCACCCGTGTTATAACCTGGGGCATCACATTCCTAATGTTAATCGAGTACCCCGCCATTATTGATGCCACAAATATGGCCGTTGAATAAGGAGTGAGTTGTCGTGAGTGGTGGGGTCTAGCCTGCTGCACAAAAATGCTTCTCACCCCTTAGCCTCAAAGTTCGAAGTCTTTCTTTGGATTATAACTCCCGCAGTCAACCAATCGGGGATTGTACAAGGGATCGCCAAGTACTCTGCCAACCAAGGATGAGCTTCCTCATCCAGTGCCATCTTCTCGAAATACAAGGACTCGTCCTCCTCCATGAAGCCTAGGAAATCATTAATGGTCTTGCCATCAAATTTTACTTCAAGTTCCGCACTTTGGTTACTGCGGTGCCCATTTTTATGTGGCCCACATTTGTGTAGAACTCTTTCATAGAGTGTTAATTTTCCTTCTCTACATGGCCTATGAAATAATCCCATCCAGCTCTCTCTCATAACTACCTCAACACATTGGGGTTATGAGGCAAAAGGTCCCGAGTGATGAATTTACGCTCAGGTATCAATTTTCTCTCGGGCCACCACTCTCTGAACTAGTGGTAGGAAACCTCACTCGCAAATTGGTCCTACCATACGTAAGGATTTCTATTCCTCTCTACCCCACCTACATGGGGCTCACCCCGTTCTGGTTCTTCCCTTTCTTCTGCTATGGGACCCACTTCGGATAGTGAAGCTGTAAGAGAGGTGGAATATTCATTTTCACTACTGGCAGCTGAACCCTCAAAGGACTCAAATGATATACGCACTAATTCTTGGGTAGTGGGAGAGCCTGGAGGTGTATCCCTAAACCTATTCCTCTCTGGCCAATTAGGAACATACGCAGGTATGAAGTTTGATTGTTCCTCTCGGAAGGTGCATACTCACTACCCATTTGGTCAGTGTCTCTATCAACACCCTTTATGAACCTCCTTGTGTTCTTTATCTTTTGTCGGACTTGTAGGGTCAATCTTACAATTCTTTGTCCCCTTCCCCTAGAGGACTCTCCTCTTCCTGATTATTTACCACCTCTGCCTTGTGATTTCACCGTTGTCTACAAACAACATTCAATTTTGTCTTGTTAGTATTGGTAGAAACAATGAAGTTCACAATTGCAAGAAAAGAAATTGTAGATAGTCACAATTTGCATATTGCGGACCGCACAAAAAGACATGTGGCAGCAAAAAGGCTACCGAGGACAGCAATACCCACTCTCTGAATCTATTTACTACAAACCGCAAAAAATCCATTGTGGTCTGCATTGAGGCATCGAGGACCGCACAAAATCTATTACGGTCATGGTTATAAAATATCAGCATTCAGAAATTAGTCCACTACGGTCCGCATAAAATAGCATTGCGGACTACACAGAGGCACTGCGGACCGCACAATATTCACCGCGGTCCGCACTGAGTGCCCAGCAGTAATACCAACCTAGGGTTCAAGTTTTTCCATTTTTTAATCCAATTTTTCACTTATTGATGATTTCCTAGGTTTTGCATCAGTGTTGTAACTAATTATTCCTACTTAAACAGGATTAACTAATTTATGCAACTAAATTAAAAGAAAAGCGGGAAGAAAAGAAGAAAAAATAAGAGAAAATAAAAGTCAAAAGAAAGTATCAAAATTAAATACCTAAGAAGAAGTTAAAGTTACCAAAAATGAGATGAATTGATGATTAAACGAGAATACGTAGTTGAATTCGTGCAATTTAGTGAGTGAACGGTAACTTTTTTGGTTTTTGAGAGTAAAAGATCGAAAAGTTCAAATGGAGGGCCTCAGGTCCTATTTATAGAAAAAGGTCTTGGGCCCCAGCTCACCTACCCACCGCGGACCGCACAAAATGGCACCGCAGTCCGCAGTACTGATAAACATGAAACAATTCGATATTGGCCACTGCAGACTACAAGAAATCTAGTACATCTACAGTGGTCCACCATGGACCGCACAAAATGCAATGCGACTGCGGTGGAAAACATCAGAGACTCTCTACTTCAGAAAAATCACTCTACGGTTCACATTGATTTCTTGCCCCCACACAAAGGCCTTTGCGGCGTCACAAAATGAGTGTGGTCCGCACTGCAAACTTCAGAGAGTGATCATTTTTCAACTTGGTCCTGCACTTCATCAACACAATCCTACAACATCTAACAACCAGTCAGTCCAAAAATAAATCCTACACTACAAATATAATCAAAGAAAAACAAGAAGAAAGACACATGGGTTGCTTCCAAGAAGCGCCTGATTTAACGTCGCGACACAATGCAGGTTACCATCAAATCACTTGAGATGAAGAAGTGCCACCATGTGGCTATCATCAATTTTTCCCAGTTAGTGCTTTTACCTGTGCCCATTAACTCTGAAAACCTCACCAATTTAGTTCTTCAAGTCAAGTGCACCAAACGGAGTCACAAATACCACTTCAAAAGGTCCATTCGATTTTGACTTAAGCTTTCCCTGAAAGAGTTGAACAAGAGAACCAAATCACCCACTTTGAACTTCTTGCCACGAGCATATTTATCATGAAGGTACATCATCTTGTCCTTGTACAAGGACGAATTGGAGTAGGCATAGAGTTGGAATTCATCAAGTTCATTAAGCCGCTCCACACAAAAATTGGCTTCCATATCCCATTCAAGATTCAGTTTCCCCAAAGCCCGCATGGCCTTGTGCTCTAACTCAATGGGTAGATGGAAAGCTTTCCAAAACACCAACCAGTATGGGGACATACCAATCCGAGTCTTTCAAGAAGTCCTATATGCCCATAGCGCATTATCCAACTTCTTTGACCAATCGGTCCTATATGCATTGGCCGTATTTAACAATATACTCTTGATTTCCCTATTTGAGATTTCAACTTGGCCACTCAGTTGAGGATGATAAGGAGTACAAACTTTGTGGTTGACACCATACTTTGAAAGCAAAGTGTCAAAGCTATATTATAAAAATGAGACCCCCCATCACTTATGATTGCACGAGGAGTGCCAAACCTTGTAAAAATTCTCTTCTTGAGAAACACAACAACACTTCGGGCTTCATTGTTAGTTAAAGCCATGGCTTCAACCCATTTTAAAACATAGTCAACCGCCACAAGAATATATGTATTCCCTTATGATATAACAAATGGGACCATAAAATTAATGCCCCATACATAAAAAAAATCAACTTCAAAAATGGTATTCAGAGGCATCTCATATTTCTTCAAAATTCCACCCGCTCTTTGACATGTGTCACACCTCTTTACAAGTTCACTTGCATCTTTGTACAACATTGGCAAATAAAACCCACAACTAAGAACTTTGCAAGCCTTCCTCGCCCCACCATGATGGACACCATAAGGGGAGTAATGACAAGCCTCCGCGATACTCAATAACTCTTCCTCCGGGACACACCTTCGGATCATACCAACCGTGCAAATCTTGAACAAGTACGGCTCATCCCAATAAAAATCCAAACTATCCCGTTTGAGTTTCTTCCTTTGGTTAAAAGAGAGCCCACACTAGATTAGACAAGTCACAAGGAAATTAGCAACAACCGCAAACCATGGCATACCATTCACCGACACCGAAAAGAGTTGTTTGTCGGGAAACAAATCATTGACCTCTAGACCATCACGAGGCCTCCCCTCCTCCACCAAGCAGAACAAGTGGTCTACCACTTGGTTTTTACTACCCTTACGGTCCACAATCTCCAAATCAAACTCTTGAAGAAACAAGACTCATCGTATCAGTCTAGCTTTGGAATCCTACTTCGTCATGAAGTACTGGAGTGCGGCATGATCGGTATGGACTATAACCTTGACACCAATAAGATACGGCCAAAATTTATCCATTGCGAACAAAATAGCTAAAAGTTCTTTCTCGGTCACCGTGTAGTTCACTTGAGCATCATTCATTGTCTTGCTCACATAGCATACCGGGTGAAACATTTTGTTCACTCTTTGACCCAAAACCGCCCCAACTGTAACATCACTCACATCACACATGTGCTCAAAGGGAAAGCTCCAATTAGGTGCGGTAATGATAGGAGTGGTTATAAATTTATACTTGAAAAGTTTAAAGTCTTGCATATATCTTTCATCAAAACAAACTTGGCATATTATTCCTATAACTTGCATATGGCTTTCACTATAAATCTCCGGTAGAACCCCGCATGCCCTAGAAAACTTCTAACTCCCTTGATAGAGGTAGGGGAGGCAGCCTTGAAATCACATAAATTTTTTCTTTGTACACCTCTATATCATGCTTTTAAATTTTATGCCCAATAACTATGCCCTCTTCCACCATGAAGTGGCATTTCTCCCAATTAAGAATAAGATTGGTTTCATCACAACAGGCCAACACTCTTTCAAGAATTTTCAAACACTCATCAAATGAATCACCCACAACACTAAAGTCATCCATAAATATCTCCAAAATATCTTCAACCATATTGGTGAAAATGGCCATCATACCGCTGAAATGTAGCCGGTGCATTACACAACCCAAAAGGCATCCTAGAAAAGGCAAAGGTTCCATATGGACAAGTGAATGTGGTCTTTTCCTGATCTTCCGGAGTAATCAATATTTGGCTGTATCTAGAATCCCATCAAGAAACTATAAAAGGCATGCCCAGCAAGTCGGTCTAACATCTGATCAAGAAAGGAAAATGGAAAGTGATCCTTGCAAGTCCTTTATTCAACTTGCAGTAGTCCATGCATGCCCTCCAACCGGTGTCTGTTTTAGTAGAAATCATCTCATTTTTAGAATTTGCAACCACGGTCATGCCATCCTTCTTTGGTACACATTGCACCAGAGAAGTCCAAGACTATTAGAAATGGGGTACACAACCCCTACATCCAACCACTTGATCACCTCCTTCTTCAAAACTTCTTGCATGATTATCATCTTCAAAAATAATCTTGTGTATACAGAATTCGAGGCTTATCCCCCAAATAACAACTAACATCCATCCAATTTCCTTCTTCTACTTTTAGAGCACCGCCAATATGACATCAACCTGCAAGTTAGTAAGACAAGAGGAACAGATAACTGGAAAAGTTGAACTAGGGCCAAAGAACTCATACCTGAGGTATGGAGGCAACGACTTCAACTCCAACACCGAAGGTTCATCAATTGAAGGTTTTTTTGGTGGAGTCTTCCATTTCTAAAGGTCCAAAGATAGATTCCTATGATCATAAGAGTAAGAGCCCATCCCATGTAAAGCATTCACACACTCCACTCGGCACTCGGCATCATTGACATCAAGATTCAACAATACGGCCTCTAGAAGGTCTTCCACATTGATCATTGCACTTGCATCATCAAATATAATTGTCGTGACAAGGTCCACAAAAGAGCACACCTCAAAACTGCTGGGCTTCTTCATTGACTTGCACACATGAAAGACCACTTTCTCATTACCCACCCAGAAGGTGAGTTCCCCTACTTCCACATCTACTAAGGCCTTCCCAATAGAAATAAAAGGTCTCCTATGGTTGGAACTTCATACTCTACCTCATAATCGAAGATCATAAAATCAGCAGGCAAGATAATTTGTCCACCCATTTCAAGCACATCATCAATAATACCCATTGGTCTCTTAATCGTTTTATCTGCCGTTTGCAATCTCATGGAAGTCGGCCTCGGTTGCCTAATACCCAAAGTTTTAAAAACTGAGTAGGGAATCAATCTTATACTTTCCCCTAAATCACATAGAGTTTTAGCAAAGTCCGCACTCCCAATGGTGCAAAGAATGGTGAAAGCGTCGGTATCTTCTAGCTTCGAGGCCATTAAATGCACTATTGCACTAACTTGGTTGGTCATCTTTATGGTTTCACAATCCATGGATATTTTCTTTGTCACTAAGTCCTTCATGAATTTAGCATAGCCCGGTATTTGTTCAAGAGCCTCCACCAAAGGCACATTGACGGATAAGCTCTTCATTATATCAGTAAACTTTTTAAACTGATTCTCATTTTTCTTCTTCGCGGGACTTTGAGGATAAGGTGGAGGTGGCCTTGGCAAATGAGCCTTGGCTTTAGGCACAACCGGCTTCGACATGTCTACTTCGTGTTCTTTAGACGGGTTCATGTCATTTTGAGTTTCCACCTCGGCATCTTGAATATCAATCTTCCCTTCTTCATTCACATTCTCATGAATCACATTTTCAACCACCAAAGTAACTTCATCTTCTTGGAACTCAACTTCATCACTCAAAATTTTCTTTTGTTTGGAGGCATTCACATCACCGCCTCGTTCACTACTTGTAGTTACCGCCATAACATGATTTTTACCACCCTTTAGGTTTAATACCGTATCACTTGGTAGAGCCCCTCTAGGGCGTGTATTTAAGGGCTATGAGATTTGGCCAAATTGAACCTCCAAATTTCTAATTGAAATATTGTGGTAAGACAACTAAGCATCAGAGTTCGTATTCTTTTTCACCATCTGTTCAAACATCATTTCAATTTTCCCTATATCATTGTTGGAAGAACTAGGACCTTCTGAGTGAAATGGGGGTGGATTGTTCAATTGTTGATACATCGGGGGGACTTTGAAAGCCTGGCCCCCAGTTTCCTTGAATGTGATTTTTCCAATGTCCCTGATTTATTGTTGCCACACAGTTTTTGTTGTTGCCATTTCCAATTACCCTAATTGTTATGATTGCCCTAGTTGGAATTTTGGTTGTTGTTCCCCCAATTACCATTGCAATTTTGTTGTTCATTTCCCCTAATTGCCTTGGGGTCTCCCTTGTTGCTTGTTCGAAGAATTTCCCCTTTGTCCTTGGTAATAGTTCACGTATTGTACCTCTTCATTCTGCCCATCATAACTATCATCTTGGATTCCACCACAATAATTGTCATATTGTTCTGAACTCCCTTGGTCTGTTGACCTCTTTGTCTTCTTTTGTTGACTATCATGTTGATACCCTCCATGGCATTCACTTAGTGAGGATTTTGAACGTGTTGAAACTGTGCCTTTACTAGTTAGTTAATTGTGGTTGTCAGCTCTGCTATATCCTACCCGCGATCATGTAACCCTTTGTGGAAATGTGTGATCGTGGGGTCACCCTAGGGCACATTGGCTCTACTTTGCCAAGCGGAGGAAGTATCAGTCATCTCATCAAGAATCTCACAACCCTTATCATAAAGACAGCTTAACGAAGTTGCCTCCAGCAAGTTGGTTCACTATGCACTAGTTTGTTGTGTTAATTCCCTAGTAGAAAGTATATTGGATCATTGTCTCAGTCATATCATTGTTGGGGCATTCCTTTACCATTGTTCTATATCGCTCACAAATCCTATGTAATGGTTTGGTGGGATCCTGCTTGAAGGCTAAGATCTCATCTCTCAATGCTTCCATATGCCCCGGTGAGAAGAACTTTGCAATGAACTTGTCCGCCAACTCATCCCAAGTTGTGATGGAATGGTGGGGAAGTCGATCAAGCCAATCCAATGCCTTCCCTCTAAATGAAAATGGGAAGAGTCTCAATGAAAGTGTATCCTCGAACATATTAGTTTGCTTGCTCCCCCAACAGGTATCTACGAAACCCTTGAGATGTTTGTAGGCATTTTGATTTGCAACACCCGTGAAATATCCACGCTACTCCAGCAATGTCAGCATCAAATTGGTAATTTGAAAATTGCCTGCTCGGATCTAGGGTGGGACAGTTGCACCTGCATAGCCTTGGTTTGGAAGCACTCGAGGTGCCACTCTTGGAGGTTAGGTCTGGAATATTATCATTGTCATTGGCCTGGCAGCCTCTACGTTGTCCTTGAGGTACAAGAGGCACCTCATCATCTCCGACATCATCTACCTCCTCCCCCACAATCACATTTCCAAGAGGGTCATCGTTGTTTCCTGCCATTTTGTAGCTGAAGTCGTGGCACACACAAATTGGTAACAGAAAAGGAAAGAAGAACAATACACAAAACTATTTATATAGATAGCCAAAACCGTTAGCTCCCCTACAACAGTGCCAAAGAGTGATCGAGGCCAACCATGTACTCCTACAAAGTAGCAAGAGTGGTCGAAGCAGCTTTTAGCCGAGAAGGTAGGGATCGGTTTCCACAGGGAGCTAGAGATTGGAATTGAGTTTCTATCTAAATTGGAGTTGCGTAGTTGTTCATAACTTCACTTCTAAATGTAGTTTGTTTTTATATTACTTCTAAATTTATACTACTAAGATGCCAAATTAGGCTAAATTAAGCTAAGAGTAAGTTATTAAAGGTTGTCTAAATAGTTAAAAGGCAGTAGGGAAGTGACTTTCTTCTAGGTCAATACTTGACGGAATTTCGAGTCTAAGGCTAGGTTTTCATATTTGGGGATTACGATATAACCATTGCACGATTATACTCACTATATACCTCTCATTAGTTCGAGTGATTTAGCCCTAATTAACTTTCTCAAGACCAATTGGATATGATAATTTGTGCAAGCAATAGGGGTTCAAGTCAGGTATTATTATCTCTAAGTTTAACCCTTTAATTGGGGCTATCAATCTCTTGAATATGCCCCAATTCCTTGTTGGACCAATTTCCTAGACTTAGGCTCTCTTTATCAAGAAGAGTCTAAGTCAACTTGGAATAAACTAGTTTTTGTAACCACTAATTCAATATTAAAACCGTAAATTAGTCCAAATATCAAACACCCATAAACATTCAAGCCTTAAAATACAAGACCCATTAATTACACAAAATAGGGTTGAGCCACAACCCTAGCTAATGGGTCTAGCTACTCATTATAATAGAAGAAAATAAAGAAATAGATGAAGAAAACCCCATAATATTTAATTACTAACTAAAACTTGACGATTCAAGGATAAGACTATTGTAAAATTACTCAAAATGGCAAAAGAACACTATTCTAAAGTGCAACTGATGTCTAGAATATAACTGATGACCTAAAAATGGAAAAATAAATTATTTATTGTAGGCCAAAAATTATGGAAAAAAATGCCCCTGCAGGGCTAGTGCGGACCGCACAAAATCGAGTGCGGCCGCACTAAGGCTCTTGGATGAATCATTTGCTCCCTGAACTTGGCCACTGTGGGCTACACAAAATGCACCGCGGCCACGGTGGCTTATGTTGAAATCCACACAAAATGCACCGCGGACCACTTTGGCAATGTCGTCTAACTTGGAAACTCTCTGAACTTGGGCTTTGCGGACCGCAGAAAATCGAGTGTCGGTTGTAATAAAGTCAATGCAGTCCACATGAAATGCTTTGTGGCCATATTGCTTGACTTCCTAAAATGAGCATTCTCTGAATCTCCTCTTTGTGGAGTGCACAGAATGGAGTGCTGGCATAATGGTCCTCTTGCATTGTGCTTGGACTTGTTATTGGTACTTGTGCAAGTTTCACTCCTTTTTGAGCTGGTTTTGAAAAATTGTAACATTGTTGACAAAACCTTGCAAACAAGTATAATATGTAAGCCTTTTGGGATTATTTTGTACACATTTCTAATCAAAACTCAAGTAAGAAAGAGTGTAGAATGCATCATAGACCCTAGTTATCACAATTCCCCAATCATACGCAGGACTAAGCTCTTTCTTGTTTCACTTTGAATATGACCAAGAATCATATCTTTGCATCTCATGGGATGAAACATCGCCATTTTGTTCGAAGGCATCACCTTCATAGCCAGAAGACACCATCCTCATAGCCGGAAGAGACCATGCCACAGTCTAATGATCTCTCAATGTTGCGTATTATTATTCAAAGGTGTCATAATCCATGGACACATCCTCATGTCCCGAGGACATAATTTAATGGCTTGCGATACCTTATCTCATGATTCATGGCCCACAACGTAATGTTCTAAGCACATCATCCTCACTGTCCAAAGATAATCTTTAAAGTCCAAAGGGAATTTGCATCATGTTTAAATTCTCCCAATAATCCATATATATTTGTACGCATCGTGTTTTTATATTTTGTAGGTCATCCAGGAAGTAAACATTCTTCAAATTATAGCAATCTTCCCTCCTGTTTCTATTCATAACATTCACATCGTGCAATTATTCCAAACGTAACCTACCACCAGTAATTGCGAACCTTTCACTCCATGATCGTTCAGATATTTGCCCTGTGATACATCCGTAACATCTCAAATTCTCATTCATGACTTCGCATAAAACAATCCAATACTATCCTTCCCAAAAGAATATTTTCCAAAACATACGACCATCTTGCAACAACTTTATCGATTTCGTTCACCGTTGGATCCAAAATTACACACAGCCTGATTTTCGCAACAATAGGGATATGTAGGCAACTTAGGAACTAGGGTTCAGCCCCCATCTTTTAATTCACACCATATTCCTCATTCTATTTGGCCAAAATTGGTCATCATTTTCTTTACCCGACAACTCTTCCATCATTCCCACGTAAAGAGGGGCAGCTGTTGATACCTAATTTTGCCCCCATATTTTTTGAAATAGTATGTATACTTTCAAAAGATCAATTTGCATCATCATTTAGTTTACAAACCTGTACACACATTTTCTATAGTTTTTTCCATAATTTTTAGAGATTTATAACTAATTTTTTTATATTTAAATATCGAGTAATTATCCTTTAAATTCTTTTGTGATGATTTCGTTGCCTAAAATAATTATATTGCACCTATAATATATGTTTCAAACATTTTTTTTTCTATTTCTATAATTACATTAGTATTTTTCATGGTATATATCTAATTTTGCAATAATGACCGTATTCATACATAAAGGCTCTTTATTCTATAGTATTAGCAAATTTATATTTTTATAATACAAAGTTTTTATTTTAAGTATTTTAGTGCATAAATAATATTTTTCATTTATTTATTAAGCATTTTTGTAAATTGTTCTGATAAATTTTAGGTGTATTTAAAAAATAGTCTAATTTCTTACCTATTTTCGGACCTAAAACTATCAAGACCTCAGCCCAATTAGCCCAAAAATCAGCCCTATACCCCAAGCCTAACACAAATAACCCACTAACCTCAACAGGTACTCGCTTTACACGACTCGCCCTAATTGTCTTTTAATCATGTTCGTTGTTCTCTCGAGATCAACCGCCCAAAGTTAAACCCTCCCTTTAATTAACCTAAATCCTAACCCTAACCCCATTCCCCCCTTTGCCCGCCGCCTCTTTATCCTCTCAGTTCTCTTCTCTCTCCTTCATAAACCCTACCCGTCTCTCTCATCTTCTCCAAATCCGAGTAAATCATGGACCCCCTCTGTGATTTACTTGCCTTTCATGATGTTATCTAGAAGATTATGATCTTATTTCTTACTTGCCCCAATTTTGGAAAGTACAAGTACCCAAACGGAATTCCACCACATTCAATCCTTGAAGTTTAGACGATATTTCGTATATATACACTCTATATGGTCCAATTTTGTGAGATCTTTGACTATCCATGCTTCTTTTTCGGCCTAGAGTTTGAAATTCTCTATTATTTCTTATTGTTTTTTGATTGATACTTTTCCTTTTCTGTGTTTGACTATTATTTTCCATATTTTTTTAATGTGCTATGTTTCCCTATTTTCTACTTTAATTTTCCCTAAATCTGACTCTAAATGATTTTTGGTATTATATTTTCTTTATTCTCTATTTAATCTTCTGTATTCCTTTATTATTATTCCATGTTTATTTATTGAACCCTCTTTGTTTATTCCCTAAAAACCAATTCTAATTGATTCTAGTATATTTTACTTATTTGTGTTTTAATAATTTATTTCCCATATTTAATTGTTTGATTTCTATACTATATAAATCCCTCTCATGAAACCCCTTAGCGAGAGATTTTTGAATCCCTATTTCGGCTACAGTTTTTTACTACTCTCTCACTCATTCACTGATACCTTGAAACTCTCTAAAACTATTGAATAACCTTATCCTCTACAAGCATTAATCAGAGCCCATTCCTGAGGATCTTGTGAATTTTGAAGCATCAAGGATTTGGGGGTTTTGCTACTACACTCTAAAATCTTTTAATTCCGATACTGGTTATTGTTTAAAACCTCATAATGATTAATTTCTTTCCTACTTTCTTCACATGTATCTGAACTTTGGTGCAACTGTGATGGTGTTCAACATTGATTTCATTCTATGTTAATTGACGCATGAGATTAGTCTAATGTTCATATCATACTTCACTATAATTTGCACTCTGTGATCTCTTATGTCCTAAGATTAGTTATATACCATGTACGATCTTAACATGTTAATTTTGCACTTCAATAGTATGGTTATATGTTGTTTTAATAGTTTGTTTAGATAATTTCGTAGGTCTATGGAAACCCCTTTACGTGAATGAACGTTTACGGAGTCCTGTGTATATTGGAGTGTTTTGTAATACTGCTTTGAGACATGTTCAAACCCGTTTCATGTTATCCTGATTATCTAAAGGCAATTAGCCTATTTTTCAATCGACTAGGACTTTGCTCGTATGTTGACATGTATTTTCCAGTATGCCTTAGTTCATTTGCAATTTTCTGATTTTTTCCCTACATTAGGTCCAAGTGTTGATATGGCGTTAGGTCAGACTAGGCTTAATTTTGGACCCTTAAATGTCAAGTAGTGCAATCTAGGTTTGTTTGCACACTCGTTTTCCTTTCCCTATGATGTTTGTCTATGTGATGCTTTGCTACTAAACCTTGTTGAATTTAGCTGGTCTACCTAACAAGTTTTGTTATATGGTCATGCTGGGAATTTATGGCCATTCTCTTCACTTTTTGCCTTAGTATTTTGAATTCATATTCTTAGCCTAAACCCCAAGGCTACCTAAGTTTTTTGTTGGCATTCTTAGTGTTAGCACTACTCGGGGTTGAATTCAGGCCCTTGTAAACTCTAACACACTATGTGTCTAGGAACTTGTCATTCGTCAACTTCTAAAACTGTCCATAATACCCTATTTCCCTATCATGTATTTTTTTCCGTACTGGTTATTCCAAGTGATGCAATTCTTGGTGATGTGGATCACTGAAAGGGATCTTAACTCCTCTATGGACCTGTAAGGCTGGGTATTGAATTGTTTTACTTCGGACTGCTGTAGTCCGACTAGAGTCATGTGATATTACTATTTTACGTGTTAATTTGCGTCTGTAATAATTCCTTTGTATAAATGATTGGGTTGCTAGTAAAATGGGACAGGGTAAATTCTAATTTGAACATGCAATGGGTAGATGACATGCTTATAGGATTGAATGGTGCATTTGTTCTAAGTTATTCATTCCCTGTGCACACTGTAGAGATCATGCCATTAGAAAAACACACACTTGCATTATTTGTTTATTAGTAAAGCGTGATCTCAATATCTTTGTAGCTATATGTTGTTAGAGAACTTGCCAGTAGGAAACATCGTTTCTTTCTATTAATTCGTATTACAACATCATATCTAATAGATACCATGTCAATAGGATCTCACAAGTTTATGTTCCATTAATTTTAACCTAGAAATTATGTCTATAGGACCTTAATTAACTAATCATCTACTGCTCCACCTAGATAACATGTTTATATAGGTAATGGGTTATAAAATCAAAAATTAAATAATCAATTGCTAGAAATCTTGCCTATAGGACTGTCGCTCACTTAATATTATCCCCTTGTCAAGGCTGGATTCCTAGAATTATCTTCATTTGTTTAACTATGATACTATTACATATCATGCCTATAGGATAATATCACTTTTCTAAAAATGGTATCTAAAACCATTGTTAATAGTAAATGGTCTACTGGTTCCTCCTCTAAACTGTTACATCTCGCATTTTTTGTGCGTTAAAATTATGTTATCAGTTAAATGATGTAGACTCGGGGAGAATATCATCTTGACATTAACGTACTTACGCTATTTATAACAAGCGATAAATAAGTGCTATGAAGGATAAAGGGGGTACACGAATTAAAGAAAACGAGTTTTGTTGAAAGTGGCCAATTTGGGATAAAATACGGGTCTACCAATAATATATAATTATGAACTAGTACCATGAAAGGTACCATAAGACCACAATATTATATTTATATATATAAAGTATATATGAAGTATTTAAAAAAATAAATAGAAATTTAAGTAATTTATGATATTTTTTAAATTATGCGGGTAATTGATTAATTACCGACTAACAGGACATTACCCAGTTTACTAGATAAAAAAATTTAAATTAATTAATATTCCACTCCCACCCCATGTGGCAAGAAGCCACAACAATAAATGACTAAGTAGTCACTTTGTCAAATGACTAATATGTGATAACTTAAGTCTTTGTCTTGATAAGATTTATCCAAGACATTTAGTCTTGTAAAGGCTTCAGATAACACAATCTGCCTTTGGGCTTAAAAAGCCAAGCATTTTCCATTGAATCAGAAACATTTTCCTTCATTAAAAATCAAAAAACATTTGTATTTTTAAAACCAAAAGCGTGAAGATGCATAATCATTTCGTCCAAATATTCAAATCCATAAGCAAGGTTGTATTGGAAAAAGACTGAACTAAAGATGACGTGACATGACATGTAGACTGGTCAAAAGGTCAACAAGTAATAGTTGGAAGATATGAGAAGAAGAACTCAAAATAGGCACGGGGTGCAAAATAGATACGTGTACCGTACCTGTTCTTAAGAATTCAAAAGAAATGAACCCGGTGATAAAAGATATGGGAAGAGAAGATTACACAAGTACGAGAAGCAGCTTTGATACGAGTCCCGTACCAATTCGAATTATTTAACCAACGTATCGAAAGATATCGAAGACATGGATCTGAAGTCAAAAAGGTGTCCAGATTCATTATTAAATGCCTGACACATTGAAAAATAGGAATGATTGTATAACGACTTATTTAATGTCATTTATTGCTCATAAATTATCTCATTAAATGTCTGTTATTATTCTAAGAAACTGACCCGTTACTCCTTATTAGCTATAAAAGGAGGAGGTTACATCATTTGTAAGGGGGAGAAAAAAAAACATCATTGATATCATACAAGAATACAAATTTCTTCTTGCTTAAACGAAAGTCTGTTGTCTTTGCTTTTTTGGTCTCTTGATTATCAGTAACTCGATTTTTTATCTTAAATTCTAGTTTTGACCAAATTATCATTTTTTGGTTAAACAAATTGGTTCCGTTACTGGGAATCTGATAATCTATTCTTTCTGAAGCTATATTATACCCAGTTTTAACATAATGTCAAACAACAACAATAACAACAACGTTGTTGAGAATCAAATCCACCAGGGGAATTTGCACAACGTTAACATAATTCCTTCCCCTCAAACTTCTCCTCATCAATCTCGTGAAGGTACCCCTGCACCAGAATCACATGCTGTTGAGCAAGAACAGTCAGAAGATTTTGAAGGTCCAGGAGAAGCTCTGCAAAGAATAATTGATGCACGGGTTAGCCAAGCTCTTCAAGCATTAGTTAGCCGGTTACCTGTCGCGCCGCCCACTCCTTCACCTAATAACAATACACTGGAGAATCCTCGTTCTGGCCTTGCTAATGCAAACGAAGGGATCCCCAGTGAACCCCGAGAAATGGATCCAGGTAATACAAATAATTCTTATTTACAAAATCTAGTACTAACTTTGCAGACACAGCTCAAGGAACAAAGTGAGCGCATCGAGCAAATACCTGGTGTTCCTCCAATAATCAAAGGGATAGATGCGGATAAATACTCACAACAACCTTGGAAACCAAGTGCTGCTCCTCTTCCAATCCCTAAAAAATTTAAAATGCCTGACATTTCAAAATATGATGGTACAATTTACCCACGTGACCATGTGACGGCATTTACTACGGGAGTCAAAGGAAACGACTTAACCAAGCAGGAGATTGAGTCCGTATTGGTTAAGAAATTTGGAGAAACACTCACCAAGGGTGCTCTAACCTGGTATTCTCTTTTGCCTGAAAATTCCATAAACTCTTTTGCTGAGCTTGCAGATTCTTTCATTAAAGCGCACTCAGGAGCACAAAAGGTTGAGAAAAGAATGGAGGACATTTTTAAAATCAAACAAGTGGGCACCGAGTTGCTCAGAGATTTTGTTGATAGGTTTCAACGTGAACGAATGACTTTACCTCGTGTACCAGATAATTGGGCTGCAATAGCTTTTGCGAGTAATTTCAATGACAAAAGTTCTGAAGCTGCGAGAAGGCTTAAAGAAAGCCTTCGTGAGTTTCCCACAACCACTTGGAATGATGTTTATAACAGGTACAGTACAAAACTCAGAATTGAAGAGGATACCGTACCTAATAACCATCGTGAAGAAAAGGATCAAATCCGGAAGAACAGAAGTGGAGAAAAGATCAGGTAATAATAGGTACGATCTATATTTAGGACCTGCAGGTAAGGATTCATGATCCAGACAAAGTAATCACCGGTATAATCAAAGGCCAAGAGACAGGGAGACCGGATCTTCGTCCAGATTCAGAAATGATCAGAGTAATCAACAGCCACGAGATGATGATAGAGATTTAAAGGCAAGATTCGGCGGCTATAATTTCAATATAACTAATTCAGAGCTCGTAGCTGTTCTAAGGAATATGGGAGACAAGGTACGGTGGCCAAGAGAGATGCGGTCAAATCCAAACAAATGTAACACGGACCATTGGTGTGAGTTTGACAATGACCATGGGCATAAAACATCATAATGCAGATTTCTACAAAGCGAAGTAGACCATCTACTGAAGCAAGGATATCTCATAGAATTGTTTAGTGAGAAGGGAAAACAAGCTTACATGAAAAATAGGCAAGAGCCACCAAAACCCCCATCACCTAAGAGAACAGTGAATGTCATCAATGGAGGGGAGGATATTTATGGAGTGACGTACACAGTTTCAAATAAGGTTTCTAAAATGACGATCACACATGAGAAGCGAGTACGTAAAATCTTAGATCATGAAAGCATAAATTTTGACGACACAGATGCGGAAGGAGTGATTACTCCTCACAATGATGCACTAGTTATATCCTTACTTGTACATGATACTGAGGTAAAACGAGTCCTGATTGATCCAGGAAGTTCTGTAAATATCATTCTATTAAGCGTGTTGCAGGAAATGCAAGCTGAAGATAAAATGATATCAAAAGCACAAACGTTGTCAGGCTTCGACAATTCAAGCGTATTAACGAAAGGCGAGGTAATTCTAACAACTTATGCTACAGGTGTTATTAAAGAAACTAAATTTCAGGTAGTTGAGATGGAAATGGCCTACAACATAATTATGGGGAGACCGTGGATCCACAATATAGATGTTGTTCCATCAACTTTGCATCAAGTTATCAAGTTTCCATCACCCTGGGGGATATGTCAAATTTGAGGGGATCAACAAACAACCAGGAATATCAACGTTGTAACAGATACGAGCACCGGGGGTAAAGAAAAATAGCAATTACAGGAAACAGTTGGAGGCGTAAGAATCAAACTTCAACTGAGAAAACAGATTTAGATGCGAGACCTGACATAATTCAAGAACCTGAAGAAAATGAGAACATTAAAACAACAATAGACGAACTCGAAGCGGTGGTGTTATTTGAGCAGTGGCCTGAAAGAAAAGTTTACATAGGAGCCAATCTAAGGCCAGACATACGAGGTATGTTAATTTAATTTTTAAAAACTAATGTGGACTGTTTTGCTTGGTCCCATGCTGATATGACAGGTATACCACCGGACGTAATGACTCAAAAACTCAACGAGGGCCCGTCTTTTATTCCAATCAAACAAAAGAAAAGAAAGCAAGGAGCTTTCAAAAATCAAGTAATTTATGACGAGGTTTAAAAATTGCTAAAAATTGGGTCAATCCGCGAGGTAAAATATCCCGATTGATTAGCTAACACGGTGGTCATACCCAAGAAAAACGGTAAATGGCGAGTTTGTGTAGATTATACAGATTTAAATAAAGCTTGCCCAAAAGATTCTTTTCCTTTACCCCATATATATCAAATGATCGATTCAACCGTTGGTCATGAACTTTTAAGTTTCTTAGATGCATATTCGGGGTATAACCAAATTAAAATGTGCCCCAGTGATGAAGAAAAGACTTCTTTCATCATAGACCGGGGAACTTATTGCTACAAAGTAATGCCCTTTGGTATAAAATATGCTGGGGCAACCTATCAAAGGTTAGTTACCAAAATGTTCCAAGAACATTTAGGAAAGACTGTGGAGGTATATATAGATGATATGCTCGTCAAAACCCAACATTCCAATGACCATATTTCTCATTTAGTTGATACATTTAAAATTTTATGAAAATATAATATGAAACTCAACCCAGAAAAATACGCGTTCAGAGTTGCTTCTGGTAAATTTTTGGGTTTTCTTGTTTCTAATCGTGGCATTGAGGTGAATCCTTCTCAGATTAAAGCGATCGAAGAAATACCTAATATTCTTACAAATAAAAAGGAGGTTCAAAGATTGACTGGAAGAATTGCGGCCCTAGGAAGGTTTATTTCCAAATCTTCAGAAAAATGTTTCAAATTTTTCTCGGCACTCAAAAAGCAAGATCATTTCGAGTGGAATGAAGATTGCCAACAAGCCCTTAAAGATTTGAAAGTTTACTTGTCAAATCCTCCTCTATTGGCAAAACCAAAGGAAGGTGAAAAGCTACTCATTTATTTGGCAGTTTCAGAAGTAGCGGTAAGTGCTGTTTTGGTCCGTGAAGACCAAGGTAAGCAATCTCCTATTTATTATGTAAGTAAGACTTTGCTAGATGCTGAGACAAGGTATCCGCAACTGGAAAAGTTAGCATTAGCATTAATCATGGCATCTAGAAAATTAAGGCCTTATTTTCAATGTCATCCTATTATTGTAGTTACTGCTTTCCCTTTACGAAGTATTCTGCATAAACATGAGCTGTCAGGTAGATTAGCAAAATGGGCTATAGAATTAAGTGAATATGAAATAATTTACCAACCTAGAACTGCTATCGAATCCCAAGTACTCGCCGATTTCGTGGCCGATTTCAGTCAAGAAATACACTTAGAGGCAGAAAATGAGTTACACGTTTTTAATGGTACAAACCCAGGAATTTGGATATTATTTACTGATGGTTCATCTAACGTAAAGGGAGCAGGCTTAGGAATTGTTCTTATACCACCCATGGGAGAAACAATTAGACAAGATATAAAATGTCACCCTATAACTAATAATGAAGCAGAGTATGAACTTGTGATTGCAGGTTTAGAGTTGGCACTGGAGCTTGGCATCAAACAAATTATAATCAAAAGTGATTCACGGCTCGTAGTAAATCATATACTGGGGACTTACGTAGCCAGGGAAACAAGAATGCAAGAATACCTTGAGAAGGTACGAGAATTGGTAAGACAATTCCAAACTTGGAAGGTAATACAAATTCCAAGCGAGGAGAATGCAGAAGCAGATGCTTTGTCCAATCTCGCATCCGCAGCAGATGTAACAAACGATGCAAATGCTTCAGTCATACATTTATTTCATTCCGTTCTCGAGCCTGATAAGAATGAGGTAAATTTTAATCATTTAACATGGGATTGGAGAAAC